>VOPJ01015377.1:36846-71735 GCA_014673585.1 Semibalanus balanoides
ATTTGAGCCTTTAGCTCCGCTCTCAGATGCGGTGGAACCCTACGGGGTGCCTGGCGCACCGGGTCACTGTCACCCGTGTCAATTGAGTGAGTCACGATATCGGTATGTCCAATGTGGCCATCAAACATGCTCTCATACTGCGACAGAAGTGAGCTCACCTGCTGCTGCTGGTGAGCGCTCAGCGACGAACACCGTCCGGCCACGAACGCTGGGATGTCTGGCGGCCTCCGCTGGGCGGCCTCAGAGATGGATGAGGGCAGCTCTGCAAAACCCACCTGCAGTATACCCAGCTCAGCACGTTTCGGAACCGACACAGGACTCAGTTCGTCACGTTGCGGACAACACAGGGCACAGTTTGTGTCGGTTGAGCTCCACCCAGTCCGCGACAAACTCGAGCCATCAATGGAGATGGTGCGGTTCGCCAGAAGCCGGTCCCCTGTAATCCCGTTCGGGACTCTGCCTGTCAAAATCATCTCCTCCCCCGGGGGAATGCTCACACTTTGGTTCAGCACGATCGTGCCCACAGACACCGCCTCAGCCGACACGGACCGAACAGACTCGGCCGGGGTCAGTACCAATCGACGGCGGTTCACGTCAAGTCACACAAGAACAGGCCTTGCAGAAAAGTCCAATCCAAGGAGGACACGGGACAATCAATTTTGGTCAGGACACGTACATTGGGACCGATGCGAGGACACTGCCCACCCGAAAACTCAATACTGTGCGGCCCAGCAACACTTATCGTGCTACCAGTGACAAGTAAGCACGAACAGTCGACACCAGACAGTTGAGCTGAACATGTCATGTCGCTGTTTAAATTGATCGAGTTGTCACGTTTGGTAGCCCCACACCCTGCCCGGTCCCGGAACTGGGCACATCCTGAACCGTTGTTAGTGTTCCCCGAGGGTCGGGCACGGACACACGATTAGGGCCAGGTGAACCCCGCTCCTGAACAACCTGTAAACACACCGCTGGCACGTGTCGGCATACCGACGCTGAGATGCCCGTTAGGCCGCAGGCGTAAAAAACACAGCCGGCGCTGCCCGTCCGGCGGCGGGCGGCGGGTGGCGCGCGCCCGGTCCCGGTGGCGGCGCTGCGGGTCGCCCCAGAAAGAGGACGGCGAGAGGGGCCCTCGCCTCCAGCCGGTCTCTAACTCCTGATCCTGCGCTGCAACCGAGTCACCACGTTCCGAGTCTGCACTCAGGCTGGCCGGCACGCAGCAGCCCTCACCCGGAGAGCACTGCGTCAGGTTACGCACCTTTGTGACCGCGGCATCAAACGCTGTGATGCATCAGACACGACCTGAACACGGTATCATAGGCAGAGACATCAGAAAAATGGTTGACGAATAAACCATCCTGCACCCCATGACCCAGGAAAGCACGCAAAACCAGCTTCCCGCAGCTGAATCAACAAATCGTCAAAGCGGCTCACTCGGGTCGATTTCAAGAGGTCAGCGTCATGTGACAGTCAAGTGGGGTACGTCCTGTAAAACGACTTCTTAAACACCAGCGAACAGTCAGCTCAAACGATGCTTTCTGAGCACCGAGAGGCCACATAAGCATCACGCGCGATCCCTGACAGAACATAGTGGGGAACACATCACATTATCCTGCCATTCGTCCCATCGTTGTGAGGCGAGCGGAAATGTCGAAGTCCTCGACAAACCTTCGAAAGAACCCAGAGTTCACCAACGAATGGGAGTCACAAATTGACCCGACCTCAGATCACTGATGTAAAAAATCCGAGATTATTTTTAAGATACTGATGACCTTATGCAATCCTTAAGTTTGATATCGATCCCCTAGAAACTGAGGTCATGTCTCGATCGCAAACTTTTTGGGAGTTGGGGTCACCTGAGCTGACCTAATCTGACACAAAACTTGAATTTTTGTGAAATGTGTGGAAATGATCAATGATAAGTGATGTCAAATTTGGTGGCGCTTCGTGCCGCCTTTTTTCCTTATCTCGATAAAACCGCAGGGGGGGGGGGTGTTCAAACACCCCTCGTGGGGCGCGGGAAGTGGCACCTGAATGAAACATACATTCTGCACTTCGGGTGAATGGTGAAGACGTGCATGGCAAGTGCGTAATGAGGGGCCAAACGTTCACAACAAAGACACGATATCATGCTGTCATATTGTGTCACGCCAGTAATAGTCTTAACATGAATACTAGTCTCATTCAATTGTCACCATGAGCTGACTAAAAAGATCGATCTTCGCTGCAGTTTTTTTTTCTTGAAAACGATGGTCGCATTTCGTTAAAGGGCGGTGGCAGGTGCCGCAGGTCATTATTTGTCGTGATAGACATGTAAAATTAAAACTTTTCTAGATTTTAAGAGCAACAAAATCTGCATCCTTTGCTTACAGTTTCCACTTTCCTCAGCTGACAGTTAACAACAAATGACTATCTTATTTGGATGCACTGTTTTGAACGGATCCGGGAACCGTAATAGCCGCAACATTTACTACACACATCATGCCACAATCCCACCGTGTCATTTAGGTGGCATGTGGCGAGTTGCGTGTCGTGTGGTGTATCTTCGGGTGAAGACATGCATGGCAAGTGTATAATGAGGTTCTCCTCTCTATAATGAGGTTCTCTACTCTATAATGAGGTTCTCTTCTCCACCGTATTCTCCCATTTGCCTCATCGCACCGGCCTGTGGTCGCCGCGCCGGCAAGCTGTCCCGCGTCACCATACTGACCCTCCCACCTGGGGTGACCCATCCCCTTCCCCAGCCAGGGCCGCTCAAACCATTCCGAGTGGGACGGTACTGCCACCTGTTGAGTTGTGCGATACATTTAAAACAGACTGTACATACGTACGCTGTTTTCGCGTGACTGGACATGTACGCGTGACTTCGCGTGACATCAGCCTTGTCAGGACGATCAGGATTACAAAGAGTTTCCGACAGTCATGAGCGGAGGATCTTATTCGGTAGGTGGTGTCAATTAGAGGTGGCAAAAATTGATATTTTTAGGACCCAGATCCGACCCAGTCTCAAAAACTCATAAATGGACCCAGTTATACCCGATGCAAGGCAAGCTTGGACCCAGCGGACCCAACTAGCAAATTGTCGTTTCGCAATTATATTGACAATATAATTTCGCAATTATATTGACAAATATGCACTCTACAGTTCGTGCAAGTAAACAACTCTTGTTGTTGCAAATACATACAGTTCTGTCCCTCGCAACAGACTCCCACGCTTACCTCTCAGCGATGACGTGTTTGGCTGTTAAGGCCTGTTCTTCGGCCTCCCCCGGCGGGTGACGCTGGACCGTGTTGGCCGTTCCTTGTATTCCCTAGGCACGCCAAATACGCCAAACGGAGCCCTGTACTACCCGCTACCCAGTCTCGCACACACCCGCGCGTGGACACACCGCTAACACGAAACAAGCTAACACGGTGAGGCACTCTGAGCGAGATATGCTGCGGGGTTGGGGGGAAGCGGTTGAGGCGGGGGCAGCACCTGCGGCCAGGCCGGGATCCGTCGCGGCGGGCGCCGAGAGACGCGCACCGGGGAGCGCCAGCGGTACGCTGGAGCGGACACTCGCTCCGCCGCGGCGGGCGCCGAGAGGTGCGCAACGAAAGCGCCAGCGGTGCGCTGGAGCGGACTCGCCGGGCTGAGCCGTTGGATGTGTCGACGGGGGAGGTTTCAGAGGTGTGGTAAGGGCAGGGGGCTACCTGCTGGGGTCTCCCGCGCTTACCTGTCACTGGCGAGGCACGCGACCGGGCGCTAACCGCTGGACTGGCGCAGCGGTAGGAGGCCACCCGTGCCAAAGGTCCGCCAACCGCTATACTCGCTCACCGCTGGAACCGCTAACCTCTGGACTCGCTAACCGCTGGACACGCTAACCGCTGGCAACGCTAACCGCTGGACTCGCTAACCGCTGGACTCGCTAACCGCTGACTCGCTAACCGCTGAACACGCCAACCGCTGGCGCAGCTAACCGCTGGAGTCGCCAACCGCTGGAGTCGCTACGCTAGAGTTGCTCCACTGGAGTCGCTAACCGCTTGAGTCGCTAACCGCCGGAGTCGCTAACCGCTGGAGTCGCTCACCGCGGGAGTCGCTAACCGCTGGAGTCGCTAACCGCTGGTCTCGCGTGGAGGGCGGCAGGTCCGGGACTCGCTGGATAGCGAACCTAAGGTGTCGAGTGATCCAGGTCACCACCCGAAGACCGCGACCGCAACCACCGCACGAATCGCGCCTCCCAGGCACGGTGGTGACGCACGGCTGCCGTCTCACGGGCGTCGGGGACGCACGACTGCCGTTCACGGTCACGGCGGGGACGCGCGGCTGCCGTCCGCAGGCACTGCGGGGAAACCAACCACCCGGGGGAATTGCCGTCTCACAGGCACTGCGGTTGACGCACGACTGCCGTCTCACAGGCACTGCCGGTGACGCACGACTGCCGTCTCACAGCCTGCAGTGAGCACCGGGACTGCCGTCTCACGGGCCACTGCGGGACACACGACTGCCGCTCACAGGCACAGCGGGGGCACACGACTGCCGTCTCACGGGCGCGGCGGGGACACACGACTGCCGTCTCGCGGGCGCGGCGGGGACGCACGACTGCCGTCTCACGGTCGCGGCGGGGGCACCCGACTGCCGTCTCACGGGCGCGGCGGGGACACACGACCGCCGTCTCACAGGCACTGCGGTGACACACGACTGCCGTCTCGCGGGCGCGGTGGGGGCGCACGACTGCCGTCTCGCGGGCGCGGCGGGGACAAACGACTGCCTTCTCGCGGGCGCGGCGGGGACACACGACTGCCGTCTCGCTGGCGCGGCGGGGACACGACGAATGCATTTTTTTACGAATGCCATTTTTTAACATGTGAGAAGGTTCAAAAGCCTATTTGACGAGCGCTTCCCGCTCCACTGACACGCCCTTGCTTCTGTTACGGTTCCCGGTCAGCGGGGAACCTACGAAGCAAGCAGCCATCTGATATCAGTGCGCGCACATTTTATGGTTTTGGCGTACGCGCCTGCATCATGCATGACACCAACACTGACCTGGACGGCCGGAAGCGGCGACGGGCGCAGAGTGCAGACCGCAGTGAGAAGTGGAGGCGTCAGGTGTACAAAGAAGTGGGTGACGGGAGCCATGCTGTTTGATCTCTGCTCCATGCAAATACATGAATGTTCCATGCAATCGTTGTGATGTAAAACAAAATGACTTTTATTGTTTAAACCTAGTTTAGGCACGCGCTCTGACCGCACTTTCCTGCCGCAGGAATCCCTTTTTGCGTTCTGACGGCGTTTCCCGATTTAGCGGCACATATTTTGTGGTAAACGCGACAATCACACTATATACGGTTTATTACATCTTCATAGAAATGTGTCAATGGACTGCTCTATTACACTGCAGTTCGGCAGTGTACTTATACATTGAGGCTCCTGTTCACTCTGTGATATTTGGTGTCTCGAGAATCTGTAGACTTGCCGGCTGCTGGCAGGGACCGGCGCGGACAGCTTTCCCGATTCTTGTCTCCGCGCGGAATTCCAGACAATCCCCGTCGCGGAAAGTAGTCAATAACGCACTTTCCCGAGGAATCCCCGCGGAAATCGATGGTTAGAACGCGGCCTAGATCGACGGAGACAGTATTAAAGGTATGTACTGCGCACTGTCATCATTCCAACAAATACGTGTGGGAAAAAACGAAAGGGGCGTCGAACGATTACTTGTTCAAGTACACACATCCATCTACCGTTTGGCAGGCTAGTCTTACTTTTAGCCTCCGCAACGTAGACCAAAGCCGGTCACAACATGCATGTCAAAAAGGCAAAAGGCAAATTTGCGTGCATCAGCCAGTACGACGCCTAGGTTGAAGAAGAGTGAGTGGACGCGTTCAAGTTCAAAAGCAAGATTAGGTGGTTGCATTTTCATTGTGGAGATTCCCACATCCACAATATATTCATTCATGCGCTATCGATAACTTTTCTGAACGGAATATGTTATCAACTTAAAGGGACTGTCCCACCTTAACATTATATTTGAGTTGAGATAACCATTTTTCGTGCTAGGCATTGAAATTATGCAGTGGTGGGCAACTTCCGTTACTCCGTTACTAACAGAACTACTTTTTCGTACGGAGTAACGATCCGTTACTTTCAAAAAGGTAACGGACCAGTAACTTCCGTTACTTTATTTAATCAAGTCCGTTACTCCGTACTCCCTTTATTTTGTGTTGAAATAATGGGCCGGTGTGAAAAGGACGGACATCGCTAGTGGGCAAAAATAGTTGTAGCATATAAAACCGATCTCTTACCGAACTAATCTTAACTTAGGTCATCTGAAGCAAGTAACCTCGGCTGCCCTTTGTAAGAAAATGACCCCAGTGGAACATATTTTCATGTAAAATAGATACAAAATTTGAAATTTGAAACCAGCGTCCGCAAATTACCCTTGAAATTGCGAGCTCTTGTCAATTTCTTAGGGCACTTTTGTGACGCGAATTTAAATTTTTTACAATACTTATAGGTGCCTCTAGGCCCTAACAAGCTTATGGCAGCCAATTGTACAACCCGACACATATAAGGTCAAGGGTCAGGTTCATATTAAGTCAAAACTTGAATTGGATTAATATTAGTAAAAACGCATGTTTCGTTAGATCGATTTGTCTCCGAAATACAGCGGTGAGTCTCTATCTGGTAAATAAAATCCAAAAAGATATCCTCACAAAAACGACGTCATAAGTATTTTATACTTAGTGAGACATCAGTTGGTCCCAAATAATAATACAAAAATGAAATTCAGTATGGGTATCGTCCATGCTTGGTCCTCTCATATGTATTCCATTTTGTAATATTAAAAAAAATGCTTGTGAAAAAAATGCAGAAGGAATCAGTTATTTTTATTTCGGGGGGTTATTTTGTATGCGAGTAGCATTTTGTAAGGAAATGCCATTTTCGTTGTTTTGACGTTTGTATTTGCAAATTGCAATTAACTTAAAAACTCCATTTGCTACATTTTTCAAAAGATGTGTCGTTCTTCAACCCAAAAATGGCATTGACCATGACGTCATTTAACGGTCATATCTCCCAAAGTACCTCAATCAATTTCATCAAAACTTGTGAGAAGACGTGAAAATTGATGTTGCCAATGGTATTTTAAAGTTCACATCGTATCTGGCACAGTTTGAGTTTATGTTAAAATCCGGAGGGGCAGATTCCCCAAACGGGGTGGATTACACTTAAGTAACGGAGTAACGGACTTAAAAGTAACTTCCATTAAATTTGTCGCAAAGTAACGGAGTAACAAGTAACAGAACTACTTTTATGAGTAACGAGTAACGGAACTACATTTTCAAGTAACGATGCCCACCTCTGAAATTATGTTTAGTATAAGTTAAAACAACCACCGAGGTCGAATCACAAATACATTTGAGTTTGGTTTTGACATCTGTACATCCCCAGTCCTCAGGGTGATATGAACGGAGACCCTGAGCCGATGACGTCATCACTCTTTAACTAAATGTTGATGATAGTCGACTTGTTTTACATTTGCCATACATTAGCCGTACATATGCGCAGTGAAGGTTTCTCTATTCCCGAAATTCCTTTATATGACGTCATCAGCCCTAATATTAAAACTTAACTTTTTATTAAATCGAGCACTGTTTGTGAGAAACAAATGTCATAATCGTGTTCGTCAGCAATTACTTCATATTTAACACCACATGCGGCGTACATTTGAGAACTTTTGAGAAGGTGGGACAGTCCCTTTAAGGCACATCAACTTAGTTATCAACCATTGACACTTGACAATTGCTGCGGATGGCTCCAAATGTATTCGGCATTCGTCAAAAAGCATTTCGGCTTTTCGCATGTCGACTAAATGACATTTCGGCCAAAATGCATTTTGACCTTCCCACACAGACAAAGAAACATTCGTCAAAATGGCATTTCGGCTTTTTCACATGTGTCGACAAAAGATCATTTAGGCAAAAAGACATGCCGATCTTTTCACAAGTCGGCAAAATGACATCCATCAAAAGACATTTCTACTTTTTCACATGTCGACAAAATAACATTTCGTCAAAAAGACATTTCGACTTTTTCACATGTCGACAAAGAACATTTCGGCAAAAATACATTTCGATCTTTTCAGATGTCAGCAAAATGGTATTCGTCAAAAACATTTCGACTTTTTCACATGTAAAAATCACATTTCGACCTATTGACACGTCGGCAAAAAAGTCGACATTTTACATTCGACAATAAGACATTCGCCATTTAGCATTCAGCATTTCCACATGTCGTCAAAGTGTCCTTCGGCAATATGGATTCGCCAGAATGAAATTCGTCATTGTGTCCGGACACCGTTTACACCTCCCCCGACGCTAATAGGGTTAAAGGTGAACTATTCCCTTTAAGCCTCTTGAGGAACCCCTAGACCAACTCTAATATGGATTTAAGTGTCACCGTTCAACTCGCCAGGTCTCAGAGAACCACATTAGCCCTGAGCACCAATACTTTTCAACATTTTGTTTGGCACCCCTACCATCCCCAGTGTTCGTCACGGGCCCATGCCCAGGGCAATAGAACACGGGCCCACCAATCCCCGGCCCAGGCACATGAACACCAGGCCCAGACCAGACCCGGTCAAATTAATATTATTGAGGCTCATGCCTTGTCCGGCCCATTCAGATTAAGCATATAATTATTTTCACAAAATTTGTAATCTTATCCTAGCATATTAACTTGTATACTATAAATGTGAAATAATATCTCTCACCTCTGTGTGATGCTGTGGAAGTAAACTGCTGGTTTAAATATCTTTAAGCTCTGACCTAACTTGCGTAGCGCGCGCAAGCCGCAATCAAACTGCTTCAACATTATCAGCCCAGGCCCATACAGAGCCCAGTTATTTCCTTAAAGTTGAGGCCCATCTCATGGCCCACCAGCCCGGCCCATGACAAACTCTGACCGCGCCCCTCTGGCCAGTGAGCGCGCTCTTGCGTCCAGTGACGGCGCCCCCGGTCATTGAGACCACCCTCTGCCATAGACGTCGCCGCTCCTACTCGTGACAGCGCCTGTCCGGCTAGCGACGGCGCCCCTCGGACCAGTGACGGTGCCCCCTCCAAACTGTAGTAACTTAAAATGCACAACGAATTCGCCAGGTGCGCCACTAGGAGTCGCAAACCGCTGGAAGGCTCCCAGCTGTTGTTCTTCAAAAAATATAGTTTTGACTAGAAAGTTGAATGAACAAGTTTTGTTTTCTAACGCAAACTATTGAAACTTAACCCGGCATTGGCTGGGGTCTCAGCTGAACGCCATTGGCCGTGGGGGGGGGGGGGGGAATTCGCTTCCTCGTTATCTTCCTAACCAATAACCGCAGCGAGACGCACAAGGCGGTAATCGAAAGCTCTCAATGAGACCACTCGAATGCATACGCGACATTTTCAAAATAAAATCATATGTCAGGTCACAGTCAGGTCTAGGTTATTCCTAAGGCTTCACCAGAGAGGCCATCCCCAGGGGTGTCAAACCCCGGGCCCTCCCCCTCCCCGGCACCATAGTCTCCGGGATATGGCAGCAGCTGAGCCCGATGAGAAAAAAGGTACGAGGGAGACGGTAGCTCCGTGGTATGTCTCGGACTGCCAACGCAGCAGGCCCGGGGGTGCCGGTTCCGGGGATAGGCTCCCGGATCAAATCCCCTGCCTCCGAGTGGAGGGGGTCTCATGGTGGGGTTCAACCCCAGGCCCCTCCTCGCCCCCTCCCCGGCATCTATCTCCGGGAAAATAACGATAAGTTCACCCCGATGAAGAAAAAAAAAAAAAAAAAGCATAAGGTCAAATATGAGATATTTGAGTTTTTGTGCCATACTTTCCATCCAAAGCCTTAAATTGACATTATTATCGCACAAAGGGCTCTGAAAGGTATGATGCATCTCCCGTATAAGCAAAAGTGAAATTGTAAGCAAAGGTCAAGGTCAAATCAGGTCACTATTGGCAAGATGTCATACGGCACATGTTTAATTGGTTATCTTACGCGTATAATTTGACTGCTGCAGCCATTTGCACAAGTGGCCCGATATAAGGTCAGATGTTGTGTTGCGCCGTGCGCCCGGTGGGCCAGTGCGCCCCTGGCCACTATGCAGGCCCGCCGTACACCGGCTGACCCTGGCAGTGACCTCTCACCGCCGCGGGCCGTTACCGCGCCCACCGATGCAACCTGTGTGCACGCAGAGAGGATAAATAAAATTACCTCCTAAATTTATTTTGAGACCAAACTGTCGACTAAAGCTCTCCAGCTCAGTGATAGCTCCTGCGATAGAACTTTCAGATCCATCTAAGAAAATAATCGTGTCGCTGGCAATATTGGCTTATTTTATCTCCTGGTCTGGGGCTATTTTTATTCCGTGTCAGAAGATTGGACTCAATTAAGTTTTTTTGTTAAGCACATGAGACAGGCCAAATTGAAATATATTCACGAGGCAGGATCCCCTGTCCTCATTCACCTCGATGAAGAATATATTTTTTTAACCAAGATATCCGTTATAGCAAAGTATACGCCCGAGTAATTTTTGTAATTAAATATAAATGGTTTATCAGTTGTGAGCATTTAGGTCCGAAGTTTAATTCTTCTGATTAACTACTCGAAGATAGGACCAGGCATCTGATTCAAAATGCCGCTTAAAGTTAGCGGCCATTATATTCCTGGTTTCTCGTTCTCCTTAGCCAATGTATTATATATACACGAACCTAGTGTTGTTCGGCGCCATGATAAACCGTCAGAGTGTATACTTGCTGCTTGTGAGGTTGATAAGATTTTGTCCAGTCTCACTCTTTCATCCCTATTAGAGACGACAGTAGATATGATTTTGTAATATTGTGTTTAGGCAGCGTGATAGGCCTCCATCCTTTATAGGAATACGGTGACTTTCCTTTTTTGGGAATTAATGTGATTATGATTTATGCCTTCTTGATGTGACTGTAGTCCATTACCTTCAGAGAAGGAAGTTCTGAACGCTCGGTACAGAAATGGTCCTAATCTCTTAAACCAGAGTGCGAAAAGAATCTACTACTGGAAATCCATTGGAGCCAGGTGTTTTCCCTTTCTTCATTGAATTTAGAGCTTGCGTTAATTCGATAAGGATATATCCGTGTCAAGTTGAACGTGTGGTCCCTTCAGGCTAAGCTATCTTCTCACCGGTGTTTGCTTATAAATGAACGCTCGTGTGTTATTTTAGGCACAATGTTATACTTCTTTTTGCATAATGTCCGATAAATTTTCAATGATTTTCTTCGGTTTTTGAACAATAATTTATCGCCTCCTTTATAGTATTCAATCACTTTTTATAAAATTGCATGTTTCTCCAATAGATAAAAAGTATTTATGAAACTTCCGCTTCTCCTCCTTAGCTCAGTGCGCATGACACAGTCGGGAGACGAATAATGAGTCCTTCTCTGATTGACGGTCTGTAAATATTTTCAAGTCTGTCCTTTTGAGCATATCTACGTAATCGGCATCACGTTGAAGACTTGATGCTACCAATTTTGTTTCTGCCTCGGATATTTCTGGCATCAATCTTGTTTCTGCAGCACGTGAGCGCCTTGCCTTTTGTTTTGAGTATTTTACCGTTTCGCCTCTAAGCATCATAATAACTGTTTCATAAAAAGCGCAATCGTTTATCGTTAACTGAATTGATCCGTATAATCGATTGTCACTACAAGCTTTGTCGGTATACACGAGAACTGCGTATTGCCTCAAGGTATCCTTAATACAGGATTTGATTCTTTCAATATAGTGATCTTCTGATAAATGTGACAGATTAAATTTCCACAAGCCATTACCTCTTTTTTGCTTGCTACGCATTGATAACGTGATAGCGTTATGGTCTGTGCGATATCCTGGTACAATTTATATGTCAGACAAGGTATTAAGAAGATCATCGCTCACAAAGAACATGTCTAAACGCCCGGCTTTGAATGGTGTGTTTCGCGGCGCCCATGTGTTATTTACGTTTCATTTGGATTGAACTTGGCGCCTGACGCAATCAGATCAGAAATTGTATTGTATGATAAGATCCTCGAACGCTTTGCCTTTGCGCGAGTGTTATTTTCCTCCTACATAGTGTAAATGAAATTCTATGGTCTGGATTCATCACAAATTTAAATCTACCACAATATTATAAATTCGAACTGAACTGTCCTATATGACCATTAAGTTCTTCGTAAAACGTTGGCGTGTCTTTATTTGGTCCATACACATTAACAAACAAAAATGCTTCGTTATTAATTTGGCATGCTACCATATGGAAAGTTCCACACTCAGACTTCTTATCCGTTATGAGAGTGAATTGCAAACTACGATTGAATAAAATGCTAGTTCCTCGGCTTCGTGATGAATAACAGGAATGCAAACATGTTCCTTTCCATAAGGTATCAAAAAATGGGACTGTTTTTGTGGTTAAATGCGTATCCTGAAGGAAAACAATATCAAACTTCTTACTTCAAATGTAATGCATTGCATCCCTTCTTTTCTTCAAATCACCAAGGCCTCTACAATTCATTGACATAATTATAAAAGAATCCATCAGATGTTCAGTACTCGATTGCGGATATCAAAGCGAATGCAGAGCAGAGCTGGGAGGGGGGGACAAATCTGTGCTCAAAGTTACCTCCGATCGTTCATAGCGTCTGGAGGTGCCGAAGCAGCAGAGGACACAACATAGCGCGGTCAGTACTCTAATCTACGCAGCACCCCGCAGCACTCGGCTTGACGGAGGAGAAGACGGCGGACGTGGCGCTCCTCACTCGACTCCTGGCGCAGCAGATGGAGCTAGCGCAGGAATCTCAGCGCCAAGGACAATTTCGGGAGGAGTGCATGACCGCGATGATGGAGTGCATGTGGGCCGGGACGCCCGCCGTGGCAGGCGCGGCCGCCACCGCCCCCGCAGATGCGCGTCCAGTCTCCAGGTCTCACCCTTTTCCGAGACTACCGGCGTCAGCTACGCCGGCGTCGCAGTTGTCATCATCGGCATCGCTGAAGGAGTTCGAGTCCTGGCGACAGGAGTTCGCTGCCTACACGCTGTTGACAGGAGTTAGCAAGCTGCCTCCCGCGGAACAGAAAGCTGCTCTGCTCGCTCTCCTCGACGACGTCTGGACCAGGGTGGTGAGGTACGGCCTGCCAGTACCTGAAGACGCTGACATCAACACGATCATCGCAGCAATGCAGGCGCACCTGCGACGTCAGCGCAACATCATCATTGACCGCCGTGATTTTTCATGCGGGTTAATAACCAGATGGAACCGTGCACGACTTCCTCTGCGGACTGAAGGAGATCGCCTCCTTCTGCGACTCCTGTCACCAATGCCTAGTAATTCGGTTCCGGGACCACATGCATGACCTCACGCTTCAGAAGGCGGTGGACATCGCCCGGGCGTCCAAGGACGCCGCTGATAGCAGCTTGGCGATCCGTGTCTCGACTGGACCGACCCTGGTGAATGTCTCCCAGTACCAGTGGGGACGCAGCCGCCCGAAGGAGCTGCCAGCCGAGAAGAAGTTTGCGGTGCGGTGGCGATGCACACCGCGACACCCGCGACTACAGAGTCGTCAGCCAGACCTGTCGCTCCTGTGGCAAGGTGGGCCACTACGCGTCTGTCTGCCGCGGTCGCAGCGCTAGTTCGCTCCCGCCCCCCATTCCAAGCGGCGGACTGTCCACACCGGCGGACTGACGACAGCAACGCAGTGTCTCTCGTACTGTTGAAGGAGGCGGGCGACGTCAGACCATCTCCTGCACGACCTGCAGCAGCACCTTGCGGCTCGGACCGCATGATCCAGGGTCTGCAGACCAGGCGCACTCGACAAGTTCAGCTGCTACTGCATCGCATCGACGGACGCAAGCAGCATACTGTGTGGACACCTGACACCGGCGCTGAGGTGTCAGTGATCTCGCTGGACGAGGCGACGCAGATGAGCATCAGTGTCGAGAAGCTGGTGTCTCCCTCGGGCAGTCTGTTTGCAGCGGACGGCCGGGAGCTGTCCTGCCTAGGCTCATGTGATGTCACACTGCAGCTCGGTGACGTCAAGAAGACTGTTACCATCTCTGTGATGAAGAAGCTGCACAGCTCGCTGCTGTCGTGGCTCGACGCCGTTCACCTGGGCATCCTGCACAAGGATTTTCCGCAGTAGATCCGGTCGGTCACTTCTGAAGTTAGCCAGTCTCCGCCCAGCCACGGCCCAGATGACGGGACCTGGGAGAAGCAGGATACCCTGCAGACGCAAGGGGTCACCACCTGAATCACCTGTAGGCGTGACTCAGAAAACGTCGCAGAGACACCCAGTGAAGCCGACGTGGGATGACAAGTGTGGCCAGCCGTCACTTCAAAAGCGGAAGGAACAGTTCTCGACAGTGAAGAAAGCCTTCCCACGCGTCTTCGATGTCACGTGAACTCTGCGTATGATGTCTGGAAGACCGATGGACATCGAGCTGACAGAAGACGCCAGACCAACTGCTGTCTCCACAGCGCGCAGCATTCCGTTCTGCTGGCGTGAGGAAATTCGGCGCCAGCTGGATGACCTAGAGAAGGACATCATCGAGCCGCGAGCATCCGACTGAGTGGTGCCACCCCATCGTGCCAGTCGCCAAGAGGTCATCGGACGACACTGTCTCTGGCTGCCACCTGACGGTGGACCTCACCAAGCTCAACCANACACAGATAAGCGACGTCAGAATCACAATTATAGACTAACGTATAGGCACATCGATAGCTACCTTTTAGCTATCATAATTACTGAGGGTTTACCACCTAAGAACGTTTCGGTTTACTTTTCCCCAGACATACCTGTGTCTCTGTCGGTCAAGGCAAGGTTCGATCGAGTTGGTATCGGTTCCGAGGCTGAGACAACAGTCAGCTGAAAAGCCAGAAGGCACGACAGCAGCTGGAGGAGATACATGGCAGTGAGTTTTCTGCTGCTGATGTGAAAATAGTTCTCTTTCAGGACATTATATACCTGTTTTGGGGCCTGGTTAATGATACCGATTAATTGTAACTCGTAGACGAAATGTCAGTGCAAGATATAAAAAACAACTGAACAACATCGCACTACACATGTTTGTGCCTTCTGTCTTCAGAAAAACATGTTTTCACAATTCGGCCGGTGAAGTAGCCGGAGGTTGCAGGTGGCTTACAGTTAACACCTGTGTTGCCAGTTGTCATGTTGGTCATATTTAACCCGTGTCGTGCCGGAAGGGAAAGAGGGGGGGGGGGGCGTTTCGACGCCACCCCATAAGGTTTGTCGGAGACAGTGCGCCGCCGTTTTTCATAGGTATTTGGGCATTACTTACCCACATTGTGTGAAATTCTTGACCTCACCTCAGGTCAGGTCACCAGGTCAGGTCACGTGACTTCATCTTTCAAAAAGTTTGCGCTCGTATTTCGTACCACAGCCACAGTTTTTTGGCAGATAGATTTCAAAGTTACAAGCTTTAAAAAGGTCATAAGTACTATTGGTTCCAAAATAAGCGTCCTGCTGGGTTAACTGGCACAGCAGTTTAAGGGAGTATAACGCCTTGGGAAAATTATGAGAAATGATGGAGAGAGAGCCACTCATCTGGGCACTCATCTACATCATCCACATACTTTCCAAAGGCGGATTGATTCCCTTTAACTGCTGTGCCGGCCAACCCAGCGGGACGCTTATTTTGGAACCAATAGTACCTACAATCAGCTTATCTCCGACTTCGTATATCTGTGACCTATGGTCAAGTTAATCGCATGACTTTACCATCGTAAGTCAATTGACAAATTTGCAAATGCCTTCTTTTAAAATAAATTACCGGAGATTGCAGGTTTCTCAAAGTTAACAATGTTAACATCTGTATGTCATACTTAACCCGTGTTTATCTTAGCTTAATCAGATCAGGCCAATTATTTCAGGATCATGCAACTATACGCTATTTTGGATGACCCACGCGTAGGTTTTGCTCAGTGACCCTTACAAGTTCATATAAGGTTTGTCAATAGTTTTTGATTGTATAAAGATACATATCAAACCAATACTATTGTGTTTATCTCGTCAAGCAGCTTCCGAATGTAGTTATACATTGTGAACTATCTGAACTGCCATATGACCTTGGAATTTGGATGACCTTGACCTGAGGCATTTTTTTACCTTAGTCACTGGCTGTGGTTATAATTTGAAATGCAAACACGATGACTTAAAAATACACCTAATCTTCGATTACATGAAAGTTACGAACGCGAATGTTTTGCGCTCAATACTTTTTAAGGCCTTTGAGTGACCTTTGGAACCTGTAACTATTTGTAAGCTTTTAAACCGTATTACTGTCGGGGGGGGCGAATCGGCCCCCCCCTTGAGGTTTTTCGCGTACCGTTCATTCATAACTCAACCAGAACTTCAAACTTGCTGACTTTTCCTAACGTTTCAATTGCGTATCGAATGGTGGTACTTTTTGCTAAATTAAACCATTAGAGGGGGTCCAAGACCGTTTTTTAGGGGGGGGCGTGTTCGCGTATTGACATAAAAATCTTTGCATGGTTTAGGCACTCGTGGAGAGTTGTATATTTGAAGAGACTTGTTAGCATAAAACACACATCGATAGAGAATTGAATTGTTCCTTTCAGATGGGTTTATCTCGAAATTTTCAAATTTTGTTAATTTTGAAATCCGAAATTTTGAAAACCCCTTTTTGTTTTAATAAAAATGATACAAGTTCTTTTGTTTTCCATGAAGTTTTGAAAAACCGGAACTAGTGTAAGAGAAAACATGAAAAATAATTAGTTTTTGAAAGTTTCAGGGCGATATCTTAATATTTGATGACCTGATGTCAGGTCAATATGCTAACCCTTCGAACATAAATTATATAAAATAGAAAAATACAAACCATAAGCCTCATATATTAAATTATATTGATGAAATGGATCAAATAAGAGATAAATAGACAACAGTTTTCGGGCGTAGCCCATCATCGGGTCTCGATGGACCCGAGATGGGCATACGCCCGAACTGTTAGTCCTACTTTTATCTCTTTATCATTTTTCATCATATATTTAATATTATGAGGCTATGGTTGTTTTTTTCTATTTAAACATTATGAGCCTCCAAGAAGCGCTATCCTACATTAATACAATAAATATATGGTGAAAAATGGAAAACAATGGTTTAACACAATAACATCATACCGAATTATTTCAGTATCATGTCATCTCAGGCCCTTCTTGATAAAAGAGATACAATTTTTAGTGAGTGACCTTTTGAAAGGTCCATTCAAAGGTCACGAACACACTTTTTATAATAACTGTGACACGAAACCATATAGAGACTCGTAAATGGTCTCAAAACAGTTTGTCTTGTCAACACTACGCCATCTTTTGATATGCAGTTTGACCTACTTATGTCACCTTGACCTTGACTTGACCTTGACCCGGGGTCAAATTTTTTATTTGACAATTTGGTATGATTTGAACCCGCAATGACGAGAGAAACACGATGGTAATCAAAAATAAGATGCTCTAATATGTTTTAGATAAAAACGTTATTAACGAACAAACTTTTGCTAAAAAAACGGTTTTTAACATGTTATTGACCTCTACAGCCCAAACGTTGACCTGAGGTCAATTCTGATGGCATACTTGCGAAAGACAATTAAAACTGCTCTCCAGTCCTTTTTTCGGATTCCTCCTAACTGCCATAGTTTCCGAAAGAATAATGGCAAATGTTTCTTGAAAATAAATCTGTTTAAGACATATATTTGATTTTTATGAACGGTGCATTTGACCTTGAAGATAGTAACAACGTCACCCGAAAATTTCACAAAATAGAGTTCAATTGTTGACCTTAATACAAGATAATTTCATAGTTGTAGCTCTTATGGCAGCACGACGATCCCTGAAGGGGGGGCCGATGAGCCCCCCCGACAGATTCGTATCTTTTTCAATCCCTCCAGGAATAGGGGTTAAATTTGAATGACTACAAATGACATTATTATTATTTTGCAAGACCTTTCGATTGCTTTGCTCTGTTTGTTCCTAGCTACCGTAATTCCCTATATATTTTGGGGTTTCTGGAGCATAGTCCTTTCCTTAGAAAACCTGACATTCGATGACCTCTGGTAACCTCAGTTTTGACCTGAGCCAAAACAGTGACTTAAATAGTTTTGACATGGTTGTTGAAGACCTATTGAACGGTGTTTTCGGATTCTGCTTACCCCCCTGGGAGCCGAGTTAGAACCCAGACAGCAATTCTGATCTGATCTGATCTGATTCTGATCGGGACCCGAGCGGACTAAGCTACGGCTGTGCCCACGCAGGTTTCATCAGCAGAGCCCGATTAAAACTTGGGTTTTGAAAAAAACAGGCGGGCTTTTTAACAACCCGCGCCGGGGCCGGTGCTTCGGCGCCACTTCCTCGGGCCGGGGGGTGTTGTCGACACCCCCCCTTCTAACTCGGTTCCTATGGACTCGACATAAACCAAAAGTACCGTTCGAGAGCTCGTCAAATAAGGGATTTGGACTGAATTTTCGGGGTGAAAAATTTTCTACAGGTTACATATTAGAGTCACTAGAGGTCATCAAAAGGTCAAATTTTCTCAAATATTTCCAGATTTAGGACATAAGCTCCAGATACCCCCAATATATCTCGGAAACTATGGATAGTAGGAGTAACAAGTAACAGAAGTATTAATAATATTTGAATTTGCAATCGCAACTTATGTCCTCAAATTTTGAGCTCAGATTCAAATAGTTTAGGCTCCAGAGGTCATCAAATGTCAAAAAATGCAGTTTTTGGTAAAATATGGTTTTTCTGAATAGCATTTTTATCTAAAAATGACAATAAATGCAAAATTTTAACACTATCGTGTTCCTTCTCGTCAAGACGCTTTGAAACATATACATATGAACCTCGAAAGGTCACTTCAAAATTTGACTCAGGTCAAGGTCATTTGGTGAACCCAAGATAGGTATGTTGCATATGGGTCGACGGCGGATAGACGATAACAAATACAGTGGTGCCATCCGCTCGTCTCTACTTCATTATATCAGAAGTTATTAGCAAATCATTGCTGATTGACTCGATGACCTTGTATAGATCTTTTAGAAACAATCGCACCTAGGTCATTCATGAATGAGCTAAAAAAACATGCTTCTGAAAATATTCAGCCTGAATCCAATGCAATACTTTCCAGAATAAGAAGCACTGTTTATTTTCCCATTCCAACTTACTAATGGGGAGGTCGGAAATTGACCTGAACCTTAGGTCACCGATATCGAAAAAATCCGAGATATACAAACTTTAGATAGTCATGCTCTTATTGGAAACTCCTGTAAGTTAACGAAACCAATCTGCTAAAAAACTGTGGCTTTGGTGGACCGCAAACTTTTCGGAGGTGGGTCACTTGACCTAGCTGGTGACCTGACCTGACATGACCTATTGCCAAAACTTTTTTGAAAGCTGTACAAAGATGATCGAACAGGTACTGAAAATTTGGCGGCGCTACGCGCCGCCGTTTTCCCGATATCCAGGAAAACCTGAGGGGGGGTGTCTAAAACACCCCCCTCCGGCCGGCGCGGGTTAAGCAAAGACGCCAACACAAACCCGACCAATAGCCGGTTGGGTACCGCCTAACCTGGAACTTGGGCTGGCCCAACTTGAAACTCGGGCTGGCCTAGCCTAGGATCGGGCTTACCCATCATTGAGCTTGGGCTGGCTCAGTCTGGAGGTCAGACTAGCCCACCTGTAGGTCAGACTAGCCCACCTGGAGGTCAGACTAGCCCACCTGGAGGTCGGGCTAGCCCACCTGGAGGTCGGGCTAGCCCAGTTGGAGGTCGGGCTAGCCCACCTGGAGGTCGGGCTGGCCCAGTCTGGAGGTCGGGCGGAATGGCCCAGCCTGGAGTTCGCAAGCCAAACTAAGGCTTGCATGCTAGCATGTCCTTGCTTAGGTCTCCACATTCTTAAGCGCAAGAGATGAACGCTGTGAGTGAAAAGTAAGCCCTCCCCGTCATGGGTCAGAGGTCTGAAGGGGGCCTGAAGGGGATCTCAGGTCTGAAAGGGGCCTATCGTTGACTCAGAAGGGCCCATTTCAGACCTGATAAAACCCAATTTAGCCTCAGAATGCAATGCTTATTTTAACTTGTTAACTTGAGGGCGAATGCCCCTCCAGTGAGCCATTTTGCCCACCAGTCAATACATTTTGCCCACCCTGATGTCATTAGTTCCATGTTATTTATCGCTTGATATGTATTAAAGGGACTGTCCCACCTTAACAATAAAGATTTAGTTGAAGATAGCCTTTTGCGTGCTTGGCATCTGAAATATATGTATGGTATAAAGTTTAAAACAACCACTAAGCGTGAATCACAGAGAAAATTCGAGTTTGATTTGCGAATTTCTGTAACATCGCCCCCGCCCCAATGTATTTGAATTGGTGGCCAATGAAGCCCGATGTCGTAGTCTCTCTTGTGCTAAATGGTTTACTGGCAGTCGACTTGTTTACTTTTTTGGGCCCATACATTAGCCATAACACTAGTCCTACTTATGGCAGCGTGAAAGTTTTTTTTCCCAAAAAAAGCCTTCATAATGACGTCATCAGTCCAAAATATTAAACTGATTTTTTTTTTTATAAATGGAAGCACTGTACGTTGAGAAACAAATGGCATAATCGTGTCAGGCAGGCATCTCACTTCCATAATTTTGCACCACAAACGATGTACTTTGACACATTGTTTTAAGTGGGAGTGTCCCTTTAAGATAGAATAAAATATACTTACCTGTTATTTTTAAAAACAAAGTTATAAATTTCATGAAATTCCTTATTTTAGCATTTTCCAACAAAATAAGCATCTATATGTTTTCCGAAACATCATGAATTTTACATATCTTTTGAACAATTGCTCATTAACGGCAGAATAGAAGAGATCGTGTGTGTGTGATTGGGTTTTTTGGGGGGCGCTAAAGCTCATTGAGGCTATCAAGCGCCCTAAAATAGAAGAATAGAAGAGATCGTTTTTTGGACCAGGAACGTCGACACCAAATTTGGATTGGGTGTGGGGCAGAGACTATCCCAAACCTCAAACCTCAAACAAAGCCCAAACAAAACCCAAACCTCAAACAATAAACCTCAAACCTCAAACAAAGCCCAAACCTCAAACCCAGCCCAGCCGAAGCCCATGAAGACCAAGCCCAGACCCATTCAAATTCATAATATTGATACCCATGCCCATTGGGGCCCATTCAGATAAGGCAGTAAATATTTTCACAAAAATTTCAACCCTTATCCTAGCATGTTGAGTTTAATATCTATTAACGATTAATTCTGTCCCTAGCAACAAGACTCCCACGCTTACCTCTCAGCGATTTACGTGTTTGGCCTGTAAGGCCTGTCTTTCGGCCCCTTCCCCCGGCGGGCGACGCTGGACCCGAATTGGCCCTTCACTTGTTTCCCCTAGGCTGGCCAATACGACCAAACGGAGCACCCTGTACTCCCGCTACCCCAGTCTCACAAACCCGGCTGCGTGGAACACGCCACACGAAACACGCTAAACACGGTGAGGCACTTTGAGCCGAGGCATGCTGCGGGGTTGAGGGTTGGGGGAATCGGTTTGAGGCGAGGGGGCAGACCTGCGGCCAGGCCGGAGCCGCAGCCGTCGCGGCGGGCGCCGAGAAGACGCGCACCGGGGAGCCCAGCGGTACGCTGGAGCGGACACGCGCCTCCGCCGCTCGGGCGCGAGAGGTGCGCACCGAAAGCGCCAGCGGTAGCGCTGGATTGGACTCGCCGGGCTGAGCCGTTGGATGTGTCGACGGGGGACGTTGTCAGAGGTGTGGTAAGGGCAAAGGGCTACCTGCTGGGGTCTCCCGCGGCTTACCTGTCACTGGCGAGGCACGCGACGGGCGCTACCGCTGGACTGGCGCAGCGGAGGAGGCCACCTGTGCCAAGGGTCGCGCCACCGCTATACTGCTCACCGCTGGAACGCTAACCGCTGGACTCGCTAACCGCTGGACTCGCTAACCGCTGGACTCGCTAACCACTGGACTCGCTAACCGCTGGACTCGCTCACTGCTGGACTCGCTAACCGCTGGCGCAGCTAACCGCTGGAGACGCCAACCGCTGGAGTCGCTCTGCTGGAGGCGCTCCACTAGAGTTGCTCCGCTGGAGTCGCTAACCGCCAGAGTCGCTAACCGCTGGAGTCGCGTACCGCTGGAGTCGCTCACCGCGGGAGGCGCTAACCGTCGGATCGTTAACCGCTGGAGTCGCTAACCGCTGGAGTCGCTAACCGCTGGAGCCGCTAACCGCTGGTCTCGCATGGAGGGCGGCCGGTCCAGGACTCGCTGGATAGCGGACCCAAGGTGTCGACTGTCGAGTGATCCAGGTCACCACCCGAAGACCGCGACGCAACCACCGCACGAATCGCGCTCCAGGCAACGGTGGTGATGCCGGGCTGCCGTCTCACACGGCACTGCGGGGACACCAGACTGCCGTCGCACGGGCGCTGCGGTGACGCACGACTGCCGTCTCACGGGGAACGGCGGGGACACGCGGCTGCGGCGTCTTCGCAGGCGCTGCGGGGAACTAACGACTGCCGTCCTCACAGGCATCTGCGGTGACACAAGCAAGCTGCGTCTCACAAGGCACTGCGGTGACGCACGACTGCCGTCTCACAGGACTGAGTGATGCACACTGCCGGCTCACGGGCACGGCGGGGACACACGACTGCCGTCTCACGGGCACAGCGGGGACACACGACTGCCGTCTCACGGGCGCTGCTTTGACGCACGACTGCCGTCTCACGGGCGCGGCGGGGGCACGCGACTGCCGCCTCGCGGGCACGGCGGGGACACACGACTGCCGTCTCACAGGTACTGTGGGGCCACACGGCTGCCGTCTCACGGGCGCTGCGGTGACGCACGACTGCCGTCTCGTAGGCACTGCGGGGACCCGCGACTGCCATCTCACAGGTACTGCGTTGACACACGACGGCCGTCTCACAGGCACTGCGTGGACACACGAATACCGTCTCACGGGCACTGCGGGGACACACGACTGCCGTCTCACAGGCACTGCGAGGACCACGACTGCCGTCGCCACGGGCGCTGCGGTGACGCATCGACTTGCCGTCTCACAGGCACTGCGGGGACACTGGACCGCCGTCTCTCAGGCACGCGCGGGGAACACACGCTGCCGTCTCACCTGCACTTGCGTGGTCACACGCTGCGGTGACAACACCGACTGCCGTCGCTTGGGCGCGGCGGAGACAACACGACGGGCCGTCTCGCCGGGCGGGCGGGGACGCACGACGCCGTTCTCGCGGGCTGCGCGGGGGCCACCCGACTGCCGTCCTACGGGCGGCGGCGGGGACAACACGACCGCCGTCCTCAAAGCACGGCGGTGACACCCGACTGCCGTCTCGCGGGCGCGGCGGGGACACAAGACTGGCCGTCTCACGGGCGCGGCGGGGAACCCACGACTGCCGTCTCCAGGGGCGCGGCGGGGACACGCGACTGATGTCGCAACGGGCGCGGCGGGCACCGCAACTGCCGTCCTCACACGGGCGCGGCGGGGCGCGCGAACTCCGGCTCACGGCACGGCGGGGACAGCGACCTGCCGTCCACGGGCGCGGCGGGGACAACGCGACTGCCGTCTTACGGGCCGCCGGCGGGGACACGCGACTGCGTCCTCCGGGCGCTGCGGGGACCTGATGCCGTCTCTCAACGAGCACGGCGGGAACAGCCGCGACTGCCTGTCCTCACGGGGCGGCGGGGACACGCAACTGCCGTATCACGGGTGCGGCGGGGACACGCGACTGCCGTCCCACGGGCGCGGCGGGGACCCACGACTGCCATCTGAACGGGTGCGGCGGGGAACACGCGAACTGCCGTCTCACGCCACAACGAGCGGGGACACACACTGGCCGTCTCAACGGGCGCGGCGGGGACTCACGACTGCCGTCTCACATGGCGCGGCGGGGCCCACGAACTGCCAATCTCAACGGGCGCGGCGGGGGATCTCAACGACTGCCGTCTCACGGGCGCGGCGGGGACCACGACTGCCTCAACACGGGCTGCGATGGGGGCGGGAACCTTCACAACTGCCCGTCTCAGCGGGCGCGGAGGGGAACCCACGACTGCCATCTCACGGGCGCGCGGGACATCGCGACTGCCGTCTCAACGGGCGCGGCCGGGGACTCACGACTGCCGTCTCACGGGCGCGGCGGGGACCCACGACTGCCATGTCACGGGTGCGGCGGGGACTCACGACTGGCCGTCTCACGAGGCGCGGCGGGGACGCCACGACTGCCATCTCACGGGCGCGGCAGGGGGCACTCACGACTGCCGTCTCACGGGCGCGGCGGGGACTCACGACTGTCCGGCTCACGGGCGCGGCGGGGACACAAGACTGCCGTCTCACGGGCGCGGCGGGGACACAAGACTGCCGTCTCACGAGCATGGCGGGGACCCGCGACCGCCGTCTCGCGGGCGCGGCGGGGACCCACGACTGCCGTCTCACGGGCGCGGCGGGAACACACGACCCCATTGGCGGACACACAGCGCGCCGCTGACCTTTGCGCGTGCGGCGGGGTGGCTCACTGTGCCGGAGTGACGCGCCTGTGTAGCTTGGCTGACGGGGCCGGCGGCCGCACGTGTCACTGAGATCCCCTCACTGGTGAGCAGAGCTGCCGTCCTGACAGCTCTCACTGGTGAGCAGGACTGACGATCGCCATGATTAGCGCTCACTGGTAGCGCAGAGCTGCCGTCCTGACAGCTCTCACTGGTGAGCAGAGCTGCCCGGCCCTGACAGCGCTTCCACTGGTGAACAGAACTCTGCCGCCTTGGACGCTCCCACAGGTGATCAGAACTGCGCCCCTGACAGTCTCCTGGACTGAGCGGAGCTGCCCGCCTGACAGCTCCCACTGGTGAGCGAGCTGCTGACCTGACAGCGCTCACTGGTGATCAGGAACTGCCGCCCTGAACAGCTCTCACTGGTGAGAAGAGCTGCTGACCTACGTCCCACTGGTGAGGCAGAGCTGCTGACCTGACAGCGCTTCCCTTGGTGAACAGAACTGCCCGCCCCGAGAGCTCTCAACTGATGGGGCGGAGCTTCGCGTCCTGACAGCTCTCCACTGGGAGAAGAAGGCTGCTTGACAGCTCTCATATGGGTGAGCAGAGCTGCGACCTGACAGCTCTCACTGTCCTGCTTCGCCACACAACCGCACAGCCGCCGAGGCGTTGTGGCATGAACTGACGCGTACCCTCTGATCATGTGGTTTTGTCAGGCACGAGCGCAACCCTCACCCTTCCTCCCCACGTCCGGCCCTAGACGCGCGTATGGTCCCTTCCCGCTCGGTCCCCCTCCCCCCCCCTCCCGTCCCCCCCCCCCACCTCGCGGGTCGCTGGACCGGCCAACGTCGTCCGTCTTGTTACTGGCCAGAATCTCAGTTAGCGCGTACGCTAACTCCCCATTAATATCAGGCACCCGTGTGTTGCTGTTGATTTGGACATATCGAACACTCTGCGGTCAACATTATTATATTGGATCAGACATTATTATATTGGATCAGATCAGATCAGACATGATTTAAAATCTTACTGCCCTATTACTTACCATGATTTATTGTTGTCATATAATTGCCAAAGTCTATTGTTTAAATGTCCTATATCATTTAAAAAACATATTTACCTGGTTAAACATCTGGTTGTCAAGTAAAAAGAACACTTAGCGACATTGTTCTAAAATTGCCATACCCATGCACGCCCAGTACCCATGAAAAGTCAAAAAATGCATACCCAACCCAGACAATCGGAAGAATTGAGTGGGCACTGGGCACCCATGGGTGCACCCAGCCCATGGTATTCCCTGGTGTGGGGACAACCAGGTGGTTGTCCCCCACTCTTATAGGGATATAGTACAATTCTGCTAATATTGGGGTCCGGAGCGATCTAAGGGTACCGGCCCACAGGCCCCTCGGTTGGCGACGCCTATGGTTGGGACTTGGGACAGGGGAGATATTTCCCAAATGCTTACATATATTTTTCCGAAATCACTGTTGCGCTTGCCGATTATCCTATCTTTTTCCCACAAAGACTTTTTGCGTTTCGAGGAAGATGCAAATTGTGACACTTAAAATGATCTTTTAGCCGTTTTCACGATGGATTATTTTGTGCGAAATGCTTTAAAACATCTTAAGATGTTTTGAAATGTTTTAGTATTAAAGTTTTAGTATACGATTTATTCCAAGAAAAATAAGTTACTGATTTAGGCGATATTATCATTATTCAAGAGTTATGGAAACATGAAATGAGCTCTTTCAAGGATTTAGTGATACAAATTGTTCGTTTCTAAAGACATATCGTGTTTAGTTCGTTTTGTTCAGTTAAGCAATAAGCCATATAGTTATTCAATCCTGGCAGCGTCAATGGATCACAAGTCTGCCTTCGCATTGCATGCGCTAGAAAACCGATTCGCTGCCGGCGAGTCCATTATGAATCAAGGGGAGGTCGGTTTGTTGAGAGACCAATAGCGTGCCCAGATTAAAATGTTTCGGAGTCTTCTGAAAAGTTTCAGTAGCCGTTTTCACCGATGGCTTAATTTTGGTGCGAAAATGTTTTAAAACATTTTGAAATGTTTAAAATGTTGTAGTATGAAAGTTTTTGTATAGCGTATCCATTCCTTAAGTACATAACTTTTGCAACCGATTTTTGCCTTGCAATGGTCTCTTTGGAATTTTGTAATATGTTGGTAAGAATATAGTAAATGTTACAAAATTGCGGTTTGGTGGTAATTCAGAAGATAAATTAATGCATAGGATTAATTGTGATGCCAGATCTTCACCTACTGAAACTTTTCAGAAGACTCCGAAACATTTTAATCTGGGCACGCTATTGGTCTCTCAACAAACCGACCTCCCCTTGATTCATAATGGACTCGCCGGCAGCGAATCGTTTTCTAGCGCATTATTGGGCCATGCGAAGGCAGACCTGTGATCCATGACGCTGCCAGATTGAGTAACTAGTATGGCGGTATGCTTCACTGCACGAATTGGACTCTAGACGCATATATTCTTTAGAAACGGACAATTGTGTATCATAATCTTGTAATGAGCTCATTTCATGTTTACATAACTCTTGAATAATGATCATACCGCCTAAATCAGTAATGTATTTTTCTTGGAATATATCGTATACTAAAACTTTTATATCGTATATATCGTATACTAAAACATGCATACTAAAACTTTTTAAAACATTTTAAAATGTTTTAAAACACTTCGCGCAAAATAAGCCATCGTGAAATCGGCTAGTAGGTGAAGATGACAGCTAACCTTTACATAATTATCTTGCTAGTTACCACCAAACCGCAATTTTGTAACATATTATATTCTTACCAACAATTACCAAATTCTGAGAGACATTTCAAGACAAAAATCGCTTGCAAAAGTTGCGTAGTTAAGGAAAGAATAAATATACTTAAACTTGCATACTAAAACATTTCAAAACATCTTAAGATGTTTTAAAACATTTCGCGGAAAATAATCCATCGTGAAAACGGCTTTTGTGTATCTTACATGAAAGCGCCGTACCGGGTAGAGGGGGACGTTTAGACGCCACTACGGTTTTTCTAGGTTAGCGAAAAACGACGGCGGGCAGCGCCGCAAAATTTGGCACAGCTATTGGGGCATCAATTACCCATATTGTGTAAAAGTTTTGATCTCGGGTCATCTCAGTCCAGGTCACCATGTCACTTCACGTGACCTTATCTCCAACAATGTTTGTGGTCGTGCAGTCGAATTTTGTCCGATATATATTAATCTTGCAGGATTTCATAAGGGTGCATAAGGCCATAAGCACCTACAATTCGCATATATCTGATTTTTTGTTTAATCGGTGACCTGAGGTCAGCTCAATTTCGGAACCTTCCATTAGAGTCAATGGGAAAATATACAAATGCTTCATTTTCAGAAAGTATGCATTGGATCAGGTAAATTATTTCATAATCATGGTATTTTGGCTAATTATTGATGATCCAGGCGCAATGATTGTTTACTGACCTCTGCAACGTCAGTTGAGATAATCTGACGTCTCAAGCACTTGTTTGCTAATAACTTTTGATATGCTAAAGATAAAGACGTGCGAATGATACCACCGTGTTTGTATCGTCCAGTCGCATCACCCCATATGCAAAATGATGGGAGATTTGTTTAATTAAAATGGGTCACAAATGACCTTAACCTGAGATCAAATTTTGAAATTGTTCTAACACGGTCACCATAATATGATTAAAAGTGTCTTTATAAGACAAACACGATGGTGTCAAAGATAGTGCTTTATGATCAACCGATAGTAAATTATTCACGAAAACGTTTTTGCAGAAAATGCCATCGTGGGATTTGGTGGCCTTTAAAGCATAAACTATTTATCTGAGGTAAAATTTGGTGGCTTCAATCGTGATTACGAGCGAGCGCGAAGCGCGGAGCGAGTCCTCATTGAATACCGGATTTTTAATACACCATAAGCGGCCGACCCGACCCGGCCCGGCCGGCACGGCCCGGCCAAGACCGCGACGCTGTCAGAAGCTTATATTTTTGAATCATGCATTACCGATTGACAAGCGGGTTTTCGCCATGCTGATAGCACCATTTCAATGACATTATGATTATTTACATGTTTTTTTCTGCAATGTGAATGGGTCAGCGCATGGGCGTGCATACGTGCCGCGTCAGGGGTGTCAGAAAGTATTATCTGCTGTACGCTGAGAAACGGCTGGACCTATAAAGCTAAAATTTTGATGTGAGGCTGGAGACCACGCACGCACTGGCAATGTTTGCACAGGTCAAATTCCTGGGTCACACTGCACGTGCGCACGATGCATCGCCCTTGCTCCGTCCACGAAAATAACATGCAAACATCGGTTGCAATCACCCGGACCTATATCTCGGCAACCAAAAGTCGTAAAGACACGGGTCAAAACACAGAAACGCGGTATGAGAAACGATCCGCCCGGCGTCTGCACTATGTGTCGATCAGGCGGCGCGTGGAACGTGCAAAGTTACTGGCTATGTTAAGCGCAAATCATAGGTTTCATGACTGTCCTTCACAATTTAAATCAAAGTGCTCAAGCCACCTAGTTGGGACGTTAAAGCGATGAAACCAACACCAATCTGTAGACCAATTGTACCGTCTCTAAAATGCATGCAAAAATTGAGGTTTTAATGCAGTATTTCGCTGTTAAAATCTGCTGTAATATTGTAATTGATCGATTCTATAACCATTTCCTTCATTACAAGGATGAAACGGCCGTAGCTTCAAAACCAAATGGTGGGCTAACGATAAAAATGATGCAGCTGTAAAGCGCAATGCAAATCCATCTAATACCACCCCCAAAATTAAATTTTTGCCGCTCCAGAACATGAAAGCTTTATAATTGCAATGAAAAAAAAACGCTGCAAAACCTATTTAGTTCTAAGTATCGATTTAACTCTTCGGATATATTTTAGCGACGCCAAAACAACACATAGCGAAAATATATTAAAAAGCATGCTTTTGCACAAGACGAACCTCCGTTTGGAACGGGTGTAACATTGACGCGGATTTATTCGGACTCGCTCGTCCTTCGCCGTTGGCGTCTTACTGGTTGTATTTGTCATGAACTGTCTAGTATTTTTTCCGTTTGTTCCAAGCTATCATAGGTCTCGAGATATTTGGGGGTTTCTGGAGCAAAGTCCTATGCTTTGAAAATTCGACCTTTGATGACTTCTGGGCTCTGGTGACCTGAATTTTGACCTGAGTTAAAAAACGACCAAACAGTTTTGACATGATTTGTGTGAAGTGCTTTTCTTTCTCCGAAAGGTTTGACTATGAATGTTTTGACTTCATTTTAAAATAGAGATAACCCCTCGGGATTCGTTGACCAGAGGACTCCCGGAGCGAATTATACTACAGCTACTTATCGATCGCTGTCGGCCTAATGGCCCAAAACTCGCGCCATGGGATTAAATACAGGGTGTTTTCATAAAAAAATGGCACCCCTGTTTTTCGGCTCATATCTGCCACAGTTTTTTACCCGAAGAGAAACACCCAAAACATACCAAATACGAAAGAGGCGAACAATTTACGTTAAGACCACTATACAACCATATATCGATAGATATTCATACGTGGCTACACGATGCCGAAAGAAAAGGTTTGTCACAAACCCTCTAGTGAAAACGATTTTGGGATTTAAAAGGCATTAACAAGTTTCGCATACAAACAATCCGTAGATCAGATTCCTCGAATCAGAGGATCCAACTGGTCCAGTTTATGGCACGGAGTGTAATCTTATAGCGCAAGTATTGTTTGCCGCCTACATCTGCATTGTTGCCCCTTACAATTGTTGCCAACCCTTAACACCATGTCCACGGCTCGAAGCGTCAAAGAATTTCTGGAACAATCATGGTCCCCGACTATCATCGAGCCGGAAAGCTTGGCCGAGCTAAAATGTCCGGACTTGAATTCTCGATGAATTTTGTCGTCTGGGGAGGGTGAGGCGAAATTGTTTTTAAAGGAGAAAGCATCCACAACCGTCAGAGCTGAAGGACCTACTCAGGACCTGCTGGACACAGCTTTCCCGAGGCAGTTAGCGAGTGCGTCAGTCAGTGCCGTCCCGAAGCGTCCTCCAAGCGTGTCGTCCATAGTGGTGGAGCTTCATTTTGAGGCGCAGACTGTGACTTGTGTCGCGAGCAAACAATTTCTCCACGTTTAATTTTGATGTGTTCCATGTTTTTTTAGTTGATCTTTCACGAATGAGGTGTCTGTGTCTTCAAAGTTTTTGTGTTGCGCACTTGAAGAATACTTAGTGTAATACAAGTCCCCGTGCGACCTTTATTTTCCGTTTTCACCTTGGTTGGCGACAGCATATTTTATTTCGACGTCGTGTAGACACATTTTTTTCAATCGGGGTCAGCCTTACGCCATGTTCCCGGAGATAGATGCCGGGGAGGGGGCGAGGAGGGGCCTGGGGTTGGGGTTGGTTGGAATATGGGGGAGGTTAGCTAAACCCCTGCCGTCCCCCCCCTTGGATCCTCTAGTACCTCCACAAAACGCTTTTCTGTCCGTCGGGTTTTAGCCGCCAAACAACGCATTAATCTGAATTATGACATGTTTTCGTCGAAATCAGAAACAACACCGCCACATGTGACATGATGTGAGATGTTGTTCAGCGATATTGCCTAATTTGTCCCACGTCATTGTAATATCCCTGTTCAGTGCCGAGGGCTATTAGTTAGAAAACAAACTTCACACGCACATAGTGATTTTGCCCATAACAGCTCCAATCAATATATTTAATGATTGCATGACTAGCCCAAGCCACGACACTGAGCTTCAAAGGAACGTCCCAAAAGTACTTTCTGTGATAATTCATTGTGATGAATTATTGTCAACTAAAATAATGCATCATCTCAGACGATTCTTCGTATAATCCAGTTATATTGTCAACATTTTCCGCATAATTAATAACCAGGAAGACGCCAATTATCTTCAGGCCGACCTGAACAACTTCTGTGCGTGGTCAAAATCCTGGCATCTGAAGCTAAATCCAATTAAATGCAAGACCATGACATTCACGCTTCGTACCTCACCTATCGTATTTCCGTATTTATTGGATAGGCACCAGCTTGAGCGCTGTCACCAAATGCGCGACCTCGGGGTGAAACTTGACTCCAAGTTGACTTTTGCTTCCCATGTCGACGAGGTGGTAGCAAAAGCCAGCCGCTTGCTAGGCTTGCTTATTAGGAGCATGCAGACCGCCCCATGTATGCGCGGATCGAAGTTTGATCACCGCCCGTTATGACTGGCCCTATTGTGCTCACGTCAGGTCGAATCATCGAGTAACGAGAAGCTGTGATATGGTCTGGTTGCCGCAGATTCACACCTGGCGCGTCCTCGAACGCCTGCAGCAAAAATCGATTCTTTGATGTGGATGGCCGGGAGAACACAAAGTCAGGTGTCCTTACCTGGATTGATTTTCATTACTGGAGCATTTCAGATGTCGATCAATTAAAGCTTGCTTAAACTCAAACTGACATAACTTTCATGCGCTCTGTCTTCGGCGGCCACCTTTAGACTGTGAAACAACTTGTATCAATGTTCAGTTTGTCTGTCCCGGCCCGGCGTTCTCGTCATACAGGGCTTTTTTCATGTGGCCAACCACGGCCGTGTATTCTATTCAGCGTTGCTTCCTGAAGCGTTTGCCAGAGATAGCTAATAAGCTTATGGTTTGCATGCCTGAGGCTGACTTTTTTCAGGCCATCCAATTTTTGGGTTCAAGTGCTCCGCTTCAGCGACAGCAGGGCCACATACTCGGTTTCCGTTGAACGGAAGACGTCATGTGCTCAGTCCAGGTGCCCTCCTCTGCGTGTGTATGAGTGTGTGGTGGAAGGTATGAAGTGACCTCATAAATAATGAGTGGTGGCCTTATAGACTCCAAAGAACGGTCCGTATGTGTGGTGGCGGGAATTTGTAAATTGGTTGTGTTGACGAGTGTGGCCGGTGTTTTTATAGGCGAGCGGGTGAGCAGAGGTGCAAAAAGTGTCAAGATGGTCACGAAGCACGACACAAACGCAAAATGAGTCACAATAACTAAGAGAATTAAGGGGATAGGAGTTAAGATCACAATATCTTGAAATGTATATTTCCCTTCAGATTGTCATTGTAAGTGATTATCAAGCAAAAGTCAATGTAAACGTCATGCAAAAATCAAAATCAACCGCCCGAACTTCAGTCTTCAGAGCAAATAGATTCTGGTACTAGGGCCCCCACGGGGGTCTCGGCTGTGAATACATTTATCCGGGATCTTCGGAACGGAGGGCTCCAAGCTCACAAAACGCTCGAGACTTGTCCAACAATAAAATGAACCAGGTCTACCGGCCGGCCTTCGGCTAATGACGTTAATGACTTTGGTGTGGTATGTTATTGTGCAGCTACTCGTAGAAAGGACGGCTTTGAGCGGCCCGGACCAAGAGTTTGGGCGCGTTTTGGGTGCCAGTTTTTTGGCCAACCCTTCCGTTTACATTACCCCTCCCCTCTGCATGTACCTTCCCCACACCAAACAATGTCCTGCACAGCACCCCTCTATAACACCCCTCCCTGCTAGTGCAAGTGCCTCGCCCGTGATCTGCGGCTTCGGAATAAATTTCTCCGGGAATCTTCAGAACGGAGGCACTCTACTCTTCAATGTTTGTTGACAGTTCGTCGGGAGACACCACATAAAGGAAATGTCGCATGAGAGTGCCGCTTGAAACCTGAAGGTAACGCTTCACGCCATAGTCACAATGCGGTCACATCCCCAAAGTGCGCGACTTTGTTTCGAAAGTCGCAATGGTGAAGGATAGGGTCACGCAACCTCCGGTGCGTAAGATTTTGCAAGGCGTCCAGCCGCTGTTTTAGGAATATTTTTGCGAGTGGTAAAGAGAATAACTTCACGTGTCCTTCACACCTGAAAAGATTTGAATAGCACCAAAACCATTTAAAAAATCACTTAGTCTTTAAAGTTTTCACCAAAAGTGCTAAACATTTCTATTTTATTATGTAATAACTTAAAAAGTTGATGATTTACAAGTACAAAGTAAATCACAAACCGGTCACATAAATGTGGGAAAATGGTCCACCTTCGGGCACGTGGGCAAGTTGCGTTAAGATTTTGCAACCTCTGAGGGTGGGGCAAAATTGTACGCCATTGCAGCCATAAGTGGGCTCCGGCCTGTGGTTGTTTGTGACTAATAAATACATAAATAAATAAATAATACAAATATCACGTCTAGTCCAATGCATCACGCATCCAGGGCAGCTCAGTAACGGTAGGTCTCAATAACGGACAATCGAAGAGAAGCACATGAATCCGACTGCTACGGACCGATCACTGTATCAAACGAATCAATGGATCCCAGTCCCACATAACGGCGAAGGACGAGCGAGCCCGAATAAATCCGCGTCAATTTATCACACGCCCAACGGAGGTTCGTTTTGTGCAAAGCATGCTTTTGATGTGTTTGATGGTTATTTGTGCCATGATGAATTTGAAGGTTATTTGTGCCAGGCGATTCAAAGCATGCTTTTGAATCGCTTTCGCTATGTGTTGCTTTGCAATTGCCGTCGCAAATAGATCCGAACTAAATCGATACTTTGAACTAAATAGGTATTGCAGCGTTATTTTTAATTTGCAATTATAAGCTTCGTGTTTGTAGGCAAAAATGCATTTTGGGTGGGTATTAGATGGATTTGATTGCGCTTTACAGAAACATCATTTTTATCGTTTAGCACCCTTTGGTTTTCACGCTACGGGGGTGTAATGAAGGGAATATTATAAATTCATCAATGTAAATGTTACAAGAGGATTTTGACAGCGAAATACTGCATTAAAACATATTTTTTGCATGCATTTTAGAGACGGTACATTGGTCTACACATTGGTGTTCGTTTCATCGTTTCATGTCCCATAGGTGCCGAGCACTGACTTAAATTGTGAAGATGTCATAAACCATGAATTTGCGCTTGTATAGGCAGTAACTTTGCACGTGTCAAGCGCCGCTGATCGACACATAGTGCATACGCGTGGCGGATCGTTTCTCTACACATCTGTGTTTGACCCGTGTGATTGCGACTTTTGGTTGCCGAGATATAGGCCCGGTATTGCAACGATGTTTTTGTAGGTAATTTCGTGGTCGGAACAGGGGTGCACGTGCGCTCGTGCAACGTGACCAAGAGTTTGACCTGTGCAACATCGCCAATGGTGTGGTCTTAAACCGCACACCAAAGGAATTGTTTTTGCACGCCTTGGAATTTTACTTCAATTCCAAACGCACGCCTGAGGGGGCACCCTGGCCGTCTGAGGGGGCACTCTGGCCGTCTGAGGGGCACTCATGTCGCCTCAGGGGGCA
>VOPJ01015378.1:0-43349 GCA_014673585.1 Semibalanus balanoides
AAGAATTATCTCCCTTCAAGATATGGCAGCAAGAACATTCTCGGCATCTATGACGCTTAAAATGCGAATTAGAAGCGCGCGAAAGTTGATCCCCAACCACAGGGTGGCTATGCCGCTGCGACCCCATTGGCCGAGTTGTCTAATGACGGCGGCCATATTGGTAATCACATGAGCAGTCGGCGGCCCGTGTTAAAGAATAGGCGGGCGGGCAGCCAGGCTGACATTTTACAATATATTGAGCGAACTACTTGCGGTAGCGCAAAATGACTACACTACAATGTTTCAAATTGAATGCAGAATAATTATTGGCGAAAAAAAAATCGTGAAAAAAAAGAAAAAAAGAAAGAATCAATCTGTATTCAATTTGGAACATTGTGGTGGTAGTCATATTGCTCTACGACTAGTCGTTCGCTCAATATATTGTAAATGTAGCCGGTGTGGCCGCCGCCTATCCTTTAACACAGGCGCCGACTTGCTGTTGTGATTACCAATATGGCCGCCGTCATTAGACCAGTCTGCCGGTCAATGCGCCTTCCATCTCTATAGAGTTCAGTGTCCCCAACGCAAAAGCACGCGCTGTTTATCGTTTCGTTGTTCTATAGCCTTGGTTGCCTATTTTATTTACCGTGGTGGTTTCGAGCTAGGTTTCGAGTACCTAAGTCAAAGTGACAAGTAATTCTGCGCTGTCATATAATTGATATTTTCAAAACATCAGCTTTAAAATAAGAAGGCATCCCGTGGGACAAGAAGACTAAGGAAACTGACGAGTCTGAGTCGAGGCTATATGTATCAAGAAAGCATTTGTACTTTTGCCATAGCATAGCTCGTTCCCTAATGATATCTGGCAAGCTGATCATATTCTATTCAAATCCTAAGGCCTCATCTCATTTCACGGTATTTTTATAGTTTGGACTTTATGGATGGTGTCATAAATAATAATCACAGGCAAGATATGAAAATGAAAAATAAGGGTAAGTTGAGAAAGAATGGTAATAAAGGTGTTGCCAATATCTAAAAGTACTGTAAAATGGGTTAAACTTAAACATGTGGTAATTTTGAGAGGGCGGGGTAAGATTGATTAACCATTGATCACCCTGACACCCCAGTTCATCTTGTGGGCAAAATGTAATGTCACGTTGTAAATCAGTTGTCTAATGTATTCACACAATCTGACCTGTTATGAACAATAATGGTTTTGTCATAAATATGAAAATTTTGCTGTTTTACACAATGCTGCAGCTTTTCTAATGTTTTTGCTTGCCTATTCTCTGTGATATCATACTTTGCTCCCATATTGTGCATGACACAGTGCAACAACAGTTACAGGTAGGTACCATAGTCAAAGACAACCTGAGAATGAGATCCAACATGTTGTTTGATCTCATTCTGATCTGGGATTCATTCAGATTCATGTTATTTGATTTCAGGATCTGTTTTTGGGATCAATGCTTGTATCTGATGCTGGTTGCTACTTGCTGGCCTGTTTGTATCAGTGTTTACTGTGGTTAAGTCATATTGATACAAAATCTTTTCAAACCTGATAGCATTGGCATGAATGATAAATCAGTTATTTATTGCACTTTGTTTTTCAGTAGTATTGTTTTTACTTTAAAAGCATGGTGGCAAGTTTTGCTGTTATTTTGCCATTTTATTTTTCAGGAATGAAATATATTCAAAATGGCAAAGAGATCAAGTGGCTGGAGAAAGATCCATCACCTCCTACCAAGGTGTCCAGAATCTCTACAACATACTACAGGTGCTGACACTTGAACCCCTTGGTTAGGCTGATGTAGGGCAATGAAGTGCCTAAAAGCTTCCATTATTCTGTTGACTGGTGTTGAAGACTGCTCCAATGGATATCAATTATCATTCAAGCTACTAAAATATTGTATAATTTTTAAGGACTATAATTTCACTTTTGCTAAAATGTAGTTGCAATAGCAGATTCTCAGTTTCCCAATTGTTTCTGTTCTTTCCTCCCAGGCTTTGCTTATTTGCTATAATTGATGTCATTTTCCAGCCATTGAATCGCTTTTCCCCAAGCAAGCATGAAAGTGACATGTTTTCCTCATTTGTTACTTGTAGATCCTGCCAGTATGGAAAGCTGAATCTGGAAGTGGGCGACTATGTCCTTATATCTGATATCTCTGCTGGAGATGAAGATAACATTGAAGGCTGTGAAATAGCTGAAATTGTGTATCTGTATGATACAGGTAAGTTAGATTTTGTCAGAAGTGTAAATTATATTCTCTCCCATTTTCCATGTAAATATGATCCCAGCCAAGGAGGAAAGGGAATGACATGTTCTTATTTTACAATGCTTTATCACCATTTGCATTTACCAGCATGAGCCTCTGTAAGAGTTCAATAGGTTTGTAAATGTTATTGTTAGTTACAGGCAAGCTGGGATCAGATTTTGTCACTGCAGACTTCAGGACGATGTTAATCCCCTCCTGTGCTGTTCGGTACAGGTGATCCAGATGAGAAGGACCCTTGCTGGCTCTCTGTGCAGTGGTTCACACGGTGTGAGCAGCTGCCGGCGCCGGCGCGGAAGTCGCTGCCGGCCGGCCTGCCGCCCCTGCTACCCGCCCGCGAGGTGGTGCTCGACGCGCGGCCCTTCAACCCGGAGGTGCTCATCAGCACCGTCTGGGACAAGTGCGAGGTGAGGACGGCAGACGGTCCGAGAGGAAATTGCGCGTAAATCTCACAACATCCTTCAAACGGTGACCCCCTCTTTATGATTTCCCATCTTGCCACCTTTTTTAGACTCGATGATGGACTGATCCACCGCTAACCCATCTTGACCTCCGTCTTCCCGTGACGGTGACGGTGACCGCGACCATTCGACGCCAGGTACGGATCCTGGAGACGACCCAGGACCCGGCGTTGGCGGTGATTCCCGACCCGCCGGCGCCGGCCGTCTTCGTCACGCGGTTCGCGCTGCAGCCGAAGCCGAAGATGTGCCTGCTGGCGATTGCCGGCCCGGAGGCGGTGGAGGTGGAGGAAGGGCGGCCGCTGCGGGAGGCCGGCAGCAGGACACCGCGGGAGGCCGGGAGTAGGACACCGCGGGAGGCCGGGAGTAGGACACCGCGAGAGGCCGGTAGCAGGACGCCGCGGGAGGCCGGCAGTAGGACACCGCGGGAGGCCGGGAGTAGGACACCGCGAGAGGCCGGGAGCAGGACACCGGGAGCGCGGCGGGAGGAGGCCGGCAGCAGGACGCCGGACGTCAGGGGAAGGCGGGGCTCGACAGGCAAGGAGAATGGTGAGTAGTGAGTACTGGTGCGCTGACGGAGCGTTTAGGACGGTGTGGGGTTGGTGTCTTGGTGATCTGTGTGCCTAGGATGGCTGTGCCGTGACAGTTTTTAGTTAGTTACATCGAACTGAGAGCTTTTGTTAATTCGGAGGAATTGGTCTTGCGATTTTGTGTGTCGTATCTATTAATTGAACTTGTTCCCTTGTCATTTGTCTTACGGAGGCTTGTGTAGAAGCTTTGGCTTTCTGCAAAACTGCTTTATGTTCTGTCGAAGGGACTTTCGCAAAAAGCCGTTTGTGTCATCGCCGTCAAACCATTCAAAGTCTCAAAATCATAAAGCATACCTGCAATACGCAGCAGTTGTAAGTGAGAGTGGCGGCCCTGACTGGGCGCGTTATGTGCCGCCAGACGTGCCGTCAACTCCGTCGCGGCAGCCGACTCCGGACCAGGGTTTGTCCCGCTCCGGACGCCGCAGGAAGGAGCACAGCTACCGCGACCTCGTTGAAGGCAAGGTAGGCCACTTCTGCAGGGATTCTGTTCGTCAGAATAATCCTGGCGGCAGAAATACTAGTCCTGAGAAATATGCGCACAAAAATAGGCTGAATAGCTGAAACTGGGCTGAACGAAAGATTGTGTAGTTTCTTGTAGGTGAAGTTTTTTTAAAGTATACTGAACTGGACTTTCTATCTCCGCTCATTGTATGAACATAAAACGACCGAGTAATCGTAGCTTCTTGAAATTCCAACAAACAGTCAACAACACTCCAACTTGCAGGCGTTTCCGATGCGCCTCCGATCCGCCTCCTGTGCACCGTCTCCGTCATCATCCACCACTCCCCGGCCGCGAGCGTCCACCCGTCCTTCCTCCCGCGTGTCCTTGTTCCGTTCTGCACGCTATCGGGCGTCCTTGGAGGAATCAATGGTAAGCCAAATCAGCCAGCATGGCTTATAGCGCTGTGCTGTAGGGTAACTAAATGGTGAACGATAAGCAGATCAGTACTGTTTTGTATTCACGTCCTTTCGTACAACGTCACAAAATGTGGTCGTTTGGGTGGGAAATGACACCTAAATGTGAATAATTTTCCACTTTCACTCTCCACTTCAGGAGTGAATTTTCCACTCCCAAATTATGAATAGATATGTTTTCTGACATTTATGTTGGCTTCAAGTAAGTTATATGTTTTCAAAGCTTTTCTGTGAAAATGAATCATCTATATTGTACATAATTTTCCATTTTCATGTCTTCTTTGGCTTGAATTTTACACGGCACCCAAGCAAAGATGACATTTTGGGACACTGCTTTCGTATTGTCCGGGCTATGTTTGCGTCACCACAGGCGAAGCACGAGGTCTGTTCCGGCTCCGAATTTTCCGGAGCTGTGAAGCGGTTACCGCTGCATGGCTGTCTTGTTCGCGTTGCAGACGAGCTGGGACGAAGACGACTCGGTTTCTGTCAGCTACACCTCGCCCAACAAGATGCTCCTGAAGCTGAGTCGCATCTCCAACGACAAGATTCGGGATATATTGGAGGACGAGGACGATGACGATCTGACTCCGAAAAAGTCCTCTCGGAAACGGAAATTTCGAAAGGTAGCCTCATGGCCGAATAGTAGACACGAGGAAATGGGCTGAATGTTCGAAGGCAAGCTAAAATAGATGATATCGCTTAATTTTCGGATTTCGCTCTGGGATGAATATTATGTAAAAATGGGGGAGCTTTTTTACATAATGCTCATCCCAGAGCGAAATCCGAAAAAAACGATATCATCTATCTTGTAACTGTAAAAACGACTTTAAAAGAGCACATAGAAAGCTAAAATGTTACTTGGGCTACTGCATGGGTTAACCATATGCTAATTACTTACCAGTCTGTTTTAGATCATTAAATCTTAAATCTAGTATACTGTACTGACGCCTACATTAGTCATGTGACTTGCTATCTAAGTTAAGTTCTTAGAAGCTCAATTAGATGTTTGTATTCGTGATAGCTAGAATTGCAACGGCGACGGTTTCAGACGCTAAAAATATGGTTGGCGAATTCCTCCTTGCGTTTCTCAGAGCGAATCTCCTCCACCGAAGACCGGTCAGAGCACTCCTCGCTCCGCGAAGAAAACACCGCGGTCCTCGAGGGAGAAGACTCCGGCCCACGCTGCGAAGCGAGGCACACCCAGTTCTAAGAGCCCAGCCACCGTGAAGCGCGAAACCGCACGCTCTAGAGCCAGCACTCCCAAAGTGAAGCCCGACACCCCCCGTTCCAACACCTCCACTCCGGCGGGAGGTCGCTCCGGGAGGCGGGGCTGCTCGGCGCCGCCGGCCGCGTCCCCGGCGACCCCGCGCTCGGCGCACCGCTCGCTGTGTCGGCAGCCGAGTCTGGCCACAGTGAGAGAGGAGCCGTCACCTGGCGCCGGCGGCCGGCCGCCCGCGCGACGGCTGTTTGCCGAGGAGGCCGGCGGCGCCAAGCGACGCCGTCTGTCGCTGGCCGTCGACTCGGAGGATGATGATGAGGATGAGGAGGGTGAGGAGGGTGAGGAGGGTGAGGAGCGGAAGCAGGCGACGGTAACGACTCCGCGTCACGGCAGCCGCGGGCGAAGTCGAAGCCGTGCTGCCAGCACGCGGCACAGTGATTCGGACAGTTGGTCGGAGGATGATTTTGAGTGGACACCTGCTAAGCGACTTGGTCGGGGAAAGGCTGCTGCTGCTGCTTCCCCAGCCACTCCGTCCCGCGGCCGCGGCCGGGGCAGAGGACGAGGACGAGGTGGACGGTCGGTAACCGCCTCGCCCAGGACGCCGAAGGTGAGCAGTGTGTGGCGAGGAGCGCCTTATAAGGCTGGTGTCTTTGGCCGGCAATCGGGTGGATGTTGATCGGGACTATGCTTAGTGTAACTGTGAAATGAGGTGAGCGTATTAGGATGTGGCTTTGTAATCTGCTAGTTTCCATGTAGTGAACTGCTGTATAACAATTAGTTGTGACATTTATCGTTTATGTAAATGATATCTAACACAGTCCGGCACTAAGCCCTGCTCTGCCTGGCAGTCTGTGTGCTCGTCAGTGGACCCCGGTTCTGTGTGTATATCTGTGACCCCTGCCCTGTCTGTGTATATCTGTGACCCGTGCCGGCTGTCTGTCTGTCTGTCTGTGACCGCTCCTGTCTGCTGTGACCCGTGCCCTGGTCGTCAGGTGCCGGTCTCGGCCCGGCTGGTACCAGGTCGGCCGGCTGTCTGTCTGTCTGTCTGTCTGTCTGTGACCCGTGCCCTGGTCGTCAGGTGCCGGTCTCGGCCCGGCTGGTGCCAGGTCGGTCGGCCGGCTGTCTCGACACACCTGGCACTCCTCTGGAGCGCGCCCGCAGCCGGCTGCACGTGGCCGCGGTGCCGGAGGCGCTGCCCTGCCGCGAGAACGAGTTCTATGACATCTACACGTTCGTGGAGGCGCGCCTGCTGGATGGCACCGGCGGGTGAGTAACTGCCTGGCCCCTTGGTAGGAGTGAGATAGAGCTGATTAGGTCGGTAGGCCTATGCATGTGGCTCATTTCGCCACGTCCTGTGCTGATTTTTCACCAAAATTTATGTAATATATGCGTTCGTTTCTTCATTTTTAACGAAAACACATAGTTTCTCGAAGCTGCACAGTGTGAAGTAGTCTTACTATGAGGATGCATCAGTGTAGCAGGCTGTATTGCCGTAAACGGCTGCTCCTGACGGCCGTACAGTGTACTGTGACCGGCCTTGAGTGACGACATATCTCTCCGGTAGGTGTATGTACGTGAGCGGTGTGCCTGGTACGGGCAAGACGGCCACGATGAGGGAGGTGGTGCGCAGTCTGCAGGAAGCTGTGCAGACCGACGACCTGCCTGCCTTCCAGGTGAGGCAGAGGGAGGTGCAGCTGTCACAGCTCTGATGGATTCAATGTTATGTGGCTGTAGTCTGTTCTGTATAGGGTGATTGTTGTGTAGTGGTGGATGCAATTTCATAGTTACATGTTCATGTTTTGTTTCAGGTGCTGTGAAAATTGTTGATAGGCTTATAGTGGTTCCTACTTTGTTATCTCGTTTTCTGTATGTAGTAAGTGGTGACCGTGCAATTTATTTTACCAATACGACGCAACAGTAGCTATCTGAAGCGGATCTCATGCAGTTTGAATCCCTTCCTTTTCGCCGACAGCATCCTGGCCCGTGCGTTGACGCGTCGCTCGTCTCCTTACCCGCAGTTTATCGAGGTGAACGGCATGCGTCTGACGGAGTTTATCGAGGTGAACGGCATGCGTCTGACGGAGCCGCAGCGAGTCTACTGTCAGATCCTGTCAGAACTGACCGGCACTAAGGCAGTGCCGGGACACGCGGCCGAGATGCTCGACAAGCGGTTCTCGCAGCCGGCCGGCCGCCGACAGCCTGTGCTGCTCATGGTGGACGAGGTAAGGCAGGCTCTCAGAAGAGATGAGTCATAGTGACATGGTATCGATAACTTCGCACTGGAAGATACATCTCATACTCCGAAGCATTAATACATATTACATGTACATACATTAGTAAACAAAAGTGCATATATGCTTGTATAATATGTGCACGTACGTCGATAGGGTCCAAGTTGAGTCACATTTGTGAATTCCGGGATATTTATCGCAGAAGTCATCAAACTTCTTTTCATACCGTCTAACTCGGTTCCCGTGCCTGTCACATTTCTTTGTGCTTCCGTTGTTCGTATTTCTGCTACATGGCGTGGCCTTTGCTCATGTCTTTGACGATTCCTCCTCAGCTGGACCTGTTGTGGACGAGGAAGCAGAACGTGCTGTACAACCTGTTTGACTGGCCGAGCCGGCCGCACGCTCGCCTGATCGTCGTGGCCATCGCCAACACCATGGACCTGCCGGAGCGAATCATGATGAACCGCGTCTCCAGCCGGCTGGTGAGGCAGAGTTTTTAAAATTTAGTCCGAATGTTTTGATGGGATGGATTCCCAGATCAGGACCCACGCTAAGCTAAGCTTGTTGCGCAGGCCCTGACTCCACCATCCGATCACGCAATTTCAGTCACCGGCAGAATTGAGAGAGTGGGGAGGCAGTGAGGCAGAGTGGGGAGGTAGGGGAGAGAGGGACTGGGGGAGGCCGTCAAATGGCTGAGGGAGAGGGTGGGCACAGAGGGGAAGCTCAGCAATGGAACGGAACCAAATTGAACGTGGGGAGTAGGCGCACACAACGGTAACTGTTCAGTCATTGTGTAGCGAGTTTTCGTTGATATTTTATCTGTCCTGACCTACTGTCCATCAGAAGCCGACCTGGCTGACCTCTCGTCTCTCCGCCAGCTAACATTTAACCTGGCTGACCTGTCTGGTCTCTCCGCCAGCTATCAGCTGACCTGGCTGACCTGTCTGGTCTCTCCGGCAGTTGACCTGGCTGACCTGTCTGGTCTCTCCGGCAGGGCCTGACGCGGATGACGTTCCAGCCCTACACCTTCCGGCAACTGCAGGAGATCGTCTCCAGTCGTCTCCGCGGCCTGGACGCCTTTGACCCGGACGCCGTACAGCTGGTGGCCAGGTACGCTCCCGGGTTCTGGAAGGAGCGGGACCCAGGGGGAGCGGGGACATCGCACTGGAGGGGTTTTTGCGGAGTCATTGCGCCGGTGGGGTTCGAGCGGGGACATTGCGCCGGTGGGTTTCGAGCGCAGTAACCGTCCATGAACTGTAGCTTGTGTCCATCCGCGGGGCGAAGTGGCAGGAGATCTTTCCGTGAAGCGATAGCTACATTCTGAGAACGGGTTAGGGACCGCCACATGCCCGGTAGCCAGCGGCTGCCATTCTTGGATTAACTTGTGTGTACCAGGTGTTTGTGACCCGACAATCGGAGGGGGATTAAGTGTGTGTGTGTGTGTGTGTGTGTGTGTGTGTGTGTGTGCGTGATGATTGGTGGTGTGACAAGGCCCGGGTGTGAGAGTGTAAAGTGTCTTTGACCTCGATATCATGTTATGATACATAGTTTCGCCAAACGTGCTGGGGTTATCCAATATCCGATATGTGATTATAAGCAACAATTGGACATAGTTACTCCGGTCACAGCGGCATCGTTTCACTGCCCTGATCTATGTTCCTTCCTCCACACATCAGGAAAGTGGCGGCAGTGTCCGGGGACGCCCGCCGTGCGCTGGACATCTGTCGGCGGGCCACGGAACTAGCGGAGCGCGGCCCGGCCGCTGGGCGGCGCCTCTCGTCCCCAAAGAAATCCAAGGCGTGCCCGCTGGTCACCATGGAGCACGTCAACGGGGCCATCCAGGAAATGTTCTCATCGCCCAAAATCATGGCCATTCGGTAAGAAATGTGGTCATTGTCACCACTCTTCTCTTGCGTTTGGGACTGGACAGAAACTCGTCAATCGTATAATAAATTGCCTGTGTCTGCTTGTATTCATGGGTGGAACTTTAGTGTAAGTTGGGGTTGTAGCTACAACCCCAATAATGTTGGGAGTAAACATTACGCTTATGACGCGATGCGGTAAAAATGTGACTCTCAACAATCAAGTGCAACCCCAATGATTTTCACAAAGTTACACCCCTGCTTGCACCACAAACGTGTGAAATATTGTTAGTAGCATGTGTGCGTGTGCAGCTCCCAGGGTAACCCGCGGGACCCGCCGGTAACCTGTGCGGCTCCCATGATAACCTGTGCAGCTCCCAGGGTAACCCGCGGGGCCCGCCGGTAACCTGTGCGGCTCCCATGGGAACCTGTGCAGCTCCCAGAGTAACCCGCGGGACCCGCCGTTAACCTGTGCGGCTCCCATGATAACCTGTGCAGCTCCCAGGGTAACCCGCGGGACCCGCCGGTAACCTGTGCGGCTCCCAGGGTAACCTGCGGGACCCGCCGGCAACCTGCGTTGTGCACGTTCTGCGCCAAAATAGCATTTCGCCGCCTTCGTACCTGAGTGCCAGCTGGCCTTCTGTCATCAGATGAATTGCTGTGTCGTGTTCTCGTCGTGACTTACAGCGTTTTCCGTAAGCTGCGTGACTTACAGCGTTCTCCGCGGTCAAACCCAGACTTTGTCGGCCCTTTACAAACGCCAACGTCTGGCTTGTTTTTGCGCTGCCGTGACTGTCGTCACTCTATCATTAGCGCTGCCCCGCGCCGTGCCTGAGCTGGCTATTCACAGTTAATGCGCTGTGAGCGTTCGCCAGTGCCATTGGGCACCTTTATTACGATGTTTGGACTTTGGGTATATATTTATTATTTAACTGAACCGCCGGCTGCCAGTATTTGTTCTATAAATACTAGCCAGTATTGCCAGCATTTGTTCAGGCCTGTTCTATAACTGGTGTTTCACATTTCTCAGCAAATGACCCATCTGAAATTGCCTGTCTGCGTCCACGTGTGAACAAATTTGGCTGCACGTTCTTGACCGAAAGTGAACATTGCGCAATGTCCTGGGATTCGGAACTTTGGTTGGAAAATTACACCCTATCGATGCTATTTGTCCACCCTTTTTCCCGAGTTCTACTGTGAATTTTCCACTTCTTGCATTGGATAAATGGAACCCTGTCACTAGTTTATGGATGTAATCATATGGACAGCCTGTGGAGGGAAAAATAGGTGCAATGGCATAGGTAATAACTAATTGTGGTGAGCGGGTGATTGGTTATTTATAAAGCATGGAACGTATATTTTTGTTGTTTAATTTTCCACTTCTATGCTTACTTTTAGCCATTATTTTCCAATCCGCACCCCAGCTTCAAACCATTCTTAAGACCCACTACATATAGTATGTGTCACGCCTCTATCCGTCACGGAAAGTGGTCATGCGTCTCACGTGCCACACACATTCTGGACGGAGATCCTCCCTCGAGTATATCATCCTCCGACATGCATCTCATCTCCAGAGCCAAAATCATTCCCTGCGTGGTGTTTCGGGCATGTGCGGTGACACTTGATGCGCCACGATTTCACTGGAATGCCGCTGCTAATTTTCAACGCCCTTGAAAACGGCGAGGTAAATTGCGAGGTGGATTCGTCTCACAGAACCCGGTGCACTGCAGTAGCTTCTTGGGTTGAGTCGAGTCTCGGTCGTGACAATGAGTATACTATTGACCTTTTTTCCTTTTTTAATCTGTTGGGAAGATGAGCCACAGATGCCTTTCAGCTGTTTAATGGGCCAAAACACTTTTCGAAATGAGACGTTGTTGTCCGTGGGCACTATTGTCAGAAACGAGCCGGAGGAATTCAGGTACTGTTCAGAAACCGGAGTCATGGTCTAGGCCGCGCCAGGGTTCCGTGCGTGGTCAGTAGACAAGCGAGGGTCGGTGTCGGGGGCGGAGGTCTGGGGCGAGCGAGGGGTCGTGCCGAGGGAGGGAGGGGCGGAGGTCTGGGGCGAGCGAGATCGGTGCCGGGGTGGAGGTCTGGGGCGAGCGAGGATCGGTGCGGGGACAGAAGGATGACGACGAGGATCGGTGCCGGGCGGAGGTCTGGGGCGAAGCGAGGTCGTGTCGGGGCGGAGGTCTGTGCGAGCGAGGGGCGGTGTCGGGGCGAGGTTCATTGACGAGCGAGGTCGGTGCCGGCGGAGGTCATGGACGAGCGAGGGTCGGTGCCGGGGGCAGAGGTCATGGACGAGCGAGGGTCGGTGCCGGGGACAGAGGTCATGGACGAGCGAGGGTCGGTGCCGGGGCGGAGTCACGGAGACGACGAGGATCGTGCCGGGAGGCGAGTCATTCGACGAGCGAGGGTTCGGTGCCGGGGTCAGCGTCATTGACGAGCGAGGATCGGTCCGGGGCGGAGGTCCTGGGCGGCGGAGGGTCGCGTGCCAGGGGCGAGGTCTGGGGGCGCAGCGAGGGCGTGCCGGGGGCGAGGTCATTGACAGCGAGGATGGGTGCCGGGGCGTGAAGGTCACGGACGAACGAGATCGTGCCGGGCGGAGGTCATGGACGGAAGCGAGGGTCGGTGCCGGGACAGAGGTCATTGACAGCGAGGTCGGTGCCGAGAGAGGGGCGGAGTCTGGGGCGAGCGAGGGTCGGTGCGGGGGGAGGTCGGGCCGAGCGAGGATCGGTGCCGGGGGCGAAGGTCTGGGGCGAGCGAGGTCGGTGCCGGGGGGTGGAGGTCATGGACGATGGAGGGTCAGCCGGGGGCGGAGGTCATGGACGAGCGAGGGTCAGCTGGGGGCAGAGGTCATGGACGAGCGAGGGTCGGTGGCCGTGGAGTCGGAGTCCATAGGGAGATCAGGAAAGTCGACCAGGTTCGGATCAGAGTCAAAGTTCGAGACGTCATCTTTCCGGCGCCTTTTCCCCATCATGGGGGAAATGCAAGCAACAGAGCTGGAAAACAGGAAACACGAGTGGGAACAACCCCTAACGCAAAGAAAACTACGCAACGACGATGTAAAAGCGAGATAAAAGTATGGAAATCGACACTGGTATTGAAGGGTTCGTGTGGACGTGTTTTAATCGCCAGCAGTGCCAGCTTTGTCTTCACCTAACCACAGCCAGAGAGCCGGTTTGTATTACTAGCAGCGCAGCTAGCTACGTCCTCATATGACCGCAAGCAGAGGGCAGAGGGCAGAGACAGAGCTGCTGCTCATCTATGTCCTCATATGACCGCAAGCAGAGGGCAGAGGGCAGAGACAGAGCTGCTGCTCATCTATGTCCTCATATGACCGCAAGCAGAGGGCAGAGGGCAGAGACAGAGCTGCTGCTCATCTATGTCCTCATATGACCGCAAGCAGAGGGCAGAGGGCAGAGACAGAGCTGCTGCTCATCTATGTCCTCATATGACCGCAAGCAGAGGGCAGAGGGCAGAGACAGAGCTGCTGCTCATCTATGTCCTCATATGACCGCAAGCAGAGGGCAGAGGGCAGAGACAGAGCTGCTGCTCATCTATGTCCTCATATGACCGCAAGCAGAGGGCAGAGGGCAGAGACAGAGCTGCTGCTCATCTATGTCCTCATATGACCGCAAGCAGAGGGCAGAGGGCAGAGACAGAGCTGCTGCTCATCTATGTCCGCTTTCACGTCGTCCCTGTGTTTCTGCCCTGTCTGCCTGTCTATGTTTCAGCTCGTGTCCGCAGCAGGCCCGCTCCCTGCTGCAGGCGGTCGTGGCCGAGTTTCAGCCCTGTACATATATGTTGTGTTTCAGCCCTGTATGCCTGTCTATGTTTCAGCTGGCGTGTCCGCAGCAGGTTTGAAGGTTAGCAGTTCGTAAAGGGACATTGCCATCTTCCCAAAAATTGACAAATGTACGCCGCTTGTGGTGCAAAATATGAATTAATTGCTGCCGAAGATGATTAAGAAATTTGTTTCTCGCAAACAGTTCTCAATGTCATCAAAATTTCAGTTTTAATATTTGTGTTGATGACGTCATATCAAGGAATTTCGGGTAAAAGAGAAAACTTTCATCACGCTGCCAAATTATATGGCACACGTGGGTTCATGCTGCCATATAACTGTCGCACTCACTTGAACACCGAAGTCCTTTGACAGTTTCACATACCACTCATCGAATGCTTGGCATCGTTTATCAATTTTATTAGACTTTGTTGAACCACTTACGGCATACAACCATCACTGATCCACCCAGCGATCAAGAAACGATACACGTGCGAGCCAACAACACGGGCGAGCTCTATCAACTATATTTTTTGCAACAGTTGGCCGTCAGGGACCGCTAGTGAGCCAGGGTGTTATTACGTCGCAAGCTAATGGTACCAGTTTATTTATTTGTAGTTTATTACGCTATTTATTACGAGCGAGCGCGAACTCTTCTTTACGTGGCATATGGCAAAAATATGATTATGAGCGACCCGACCCGACCCGTGGCGACGCTTTTGAAAAGTTAATATCTCTGGAACCGCACTTCCGATTGACAAGCGGGCTTCTTTGCTGAGTAGCCCCATCCAACCTACCCTGTTTTTTACCAGTGCCGACTCATGTTTGGTGACTACCAACTGCGCGTGGCGCGTGCCGCGTGAGGGGGTGCGATCAGCGCGCGTGGCACGTGCAAAGTTACTGGCTATACAAGTGCAAATTCATGGTTTATGACGTCTTCACATTTTGAGCATGCTCGGCACCTATGAGACGTGAAGCGATGAAACAAACACCAATGTGTAGTCCAATGAGTTAAGGTTGTAATGCAGTATTTCGCTGCTAAAACCCGCCTGTAATATACATATTGCCGATTTTACAATATGTATTCTATTGCACCGCCGTAGCGTCAAAACCAAAGGGTGCTAAGCAATAAAAATGATCAGCAGCTGTACAGCGCAATCAAATCCATCCAATACCCATCCAAATAGTATTTTCACTTACAAACATGAAGCTTGATTCAGACGAGTGAGTTGAGGGCCGCGAAGCCGGCCTCACTAACGTAGTCCTTACAGAGGGACCAAATCGACTCTCGTCGTGCTTGTGCTTGCCGCTGCTTGCGTGGGTTTTCAGGATAACTACCGTTTCACTGCACGATTATGCAAAAAGTATACACTGATAAACTTGGCCGTAAAATAAGAACATGGTATAGGCTACGTGAAAATATTTAACACACTGAAGAAACGTCTCAACCATCAAGATCAAACTGAATATCAGTTGCAGATAAGCGCGTGCTTTGAACTTCGAATTCACCTCCGCAGGTGAGAAATCAAGAATAAAAATAACTAAGTGCCAACATAAAGGTGCAGGTAGTATTGTTTACTATTTGATCAAACACAATGGCTTATCAGTTGCCGGACACAAGTGAAATAACTCGCTCCGTCCCTGCTCAATGCCATGCATGCCTTATCTAGTAATTGCAAAATTAAAAATAAACGGCTGCAAAACTTATGTAAGTTCAAGTTATCGATTTAGTTCGTGATCTAATTTGGCGACGGCAAACAACAATAGCGAAATATTAAAAAGCTGCTTTGCACAAAAACGAACCTTCGTTGAGCGGGTGATAAATTGACGCGGATTTATTCGGACTCGCTCGTTTCTCCCCTTAATGGCGTCAAAGTCGCCGTCCCTGCGCAGACACGCCTAATCCGTTAGGCGACAAGTCAGCGCGCTTTCCATAGGCCCCCATGTTAAATTCAGCCGTTAGGCGATTAGGCGAGTGCAGTGGACGGCGGCCTGTACTGGTTCATGAATAAATAAATAACAATTTGCTTGCGACGTCATAACACCCTGGCTCACTAGCGGTTCCTGGTGGCCAGCTGCTGCGAAAACTCCAGCTTTTAGTGCTAGCCAAAGCAAGTAAATATCGTGTAAATGTCTCCAAGGATCATAAAACATGGGCGCCACATAGCCTAGTAGCTGCGGACGGGTGCCCTTAAACCCAAATCATCACCATCATCACCTTTAAACAAGTCGACTATCATCAACATTTGGTGAAGAGAACGGCTTCAAGTTCATCATCAGCTTCAAGTTCTTATTCAAATACACTAGGTAGGTACTTATTCCTTTACAATTGTCGAGACCAAGCTCAAATTTATCTTCGATAATACCTCTATGATTGTTTTAACTTTCTACCCTACTTAATTTCAATGCAAATCCAGTATTTTTCGGATCATGTCTGACTGTAAGCTGGCGCAGCCCGGTAGGATAGAGCTGTCTATTGTGGCAGGGATGGGGCTCGATTCCCCGACGCCCGTAAAAAGTGTGGCCTGGCCGCCGCTCTGTACCATGAAACACTATGTCATGAGCGTTTCCGGCATTTGACATTAGCGTTGGCGATGTCGTGAAGCCTTAGTAACAAAACTAGTGGGGTCACGCCTTAACTGTCGGTACTGTGCTGTGTCTCGGTACTGTTTATGGGCGCCATATGTAGCGCCGGTTCCCAATACTCCCAAAACACGCACATCCCTCCGAGTGAACTTTGAAGGTACCTATCGCACTGGGCTACCGTTTTTATATAACCAGAGTGGTCTAGACGCCCTGCTGCAACGCTCCTGGGAAGTTAACTGATATGGCACTGTGTCATGACATATGTGCATGTTGGTTTGTAGTTTGAGATGCCGAGACATGCAAGTAGTGAACCGAGCATAAAACATCTAACATTTCACGTCCAACGCCGCTGTGTATTATTACCGGTGCTAAAGCCTGTCTGTTAAATTACCCACACGGTTAATGACTTACATATATCCACTATCCACTCATATAAACGAACCCGCTTATTTGCTGTCATCATTGTTCATTACATCGTGTCTTACCTCATTAGACAGGCTTATTCCAATCAGCTGTCGCTTCCACGAACTCCTCAGCCTAAACCCGAAACCCAGTGTAGCCTGACAAACATTGATGTCCAGTTTGAAACCCATCCCTGTACTCCTGTGGTGACCGACGTCTCTCTACCGGCAGGCGTCTCGCCACCCACTCTCTCGGAGACGTTCGCCCTGGTGGCGCAGCTGTCGGCCGTGCGGCTGCTGCACGCGCAGCACGCGCGCCACGATCTCGAGACCCGGCTGCGGCTCAACATCAGCGTGGACGACGTCTCCTACGCCGTGCAGGAGATGCCCGACCTGTAGCCGACAGGCTGAGGTGGGCCCCAGGGCCGGGGAGGGGCTCCTACGCCGGTGCAGGAGATTTGCCCGACCTGTACCGACGGGAGGAGGTGGGCCGGGGAGGGGACTCCTTACGCCGTAACAGGAGATGCCCGACCTGTTAGCCGGACAGGGCTGAGGTTTCTGGCCGGGGAGGGGACTCCTACGCCGTGCGAGGGAGATGCCCGACACTGTACCGGCGGAGAGGTGGGCCCCAGGGCCGGGGAGGGGACTCCTACGCCGTGAACAGAGATGCCCCGCCTGTAGCCGCGGGAGGAGGTGGGCCCGGGAGGGGACCTCCTACGGCCGTCCAGGAGAGGTGCGCGAACCTGTAGCCGGCGGAGGAGTTGGGATCCGGGGAGGGGCTCACGCCGTCCAGGAGATTGCCCGACCTGTGAGCCGGCGGGAGGAGGTGGGCCGGGGAGGGACTCCCTACGCGCGTCCAGGAGATGCCCGACCTGTAGCCGACAGGCTGGAGGTGGCCCCAGGGTCGGGAGGGGACTCCTACGCCGTGCAGGAGATGCCGACCTGTAGCCGAACGGGAGGAGGTGTGGTCGGGGAGGGGGACTCCTAGCGCCGTCCAGGAGATGCCCGATCCTGTAGCCGCGGGCTGAGGTGCGGCCCCTAGGGCCGGGGAGGGGACTCCTAGCCGTGCAGAGGAATGCCCGACTGTAGCCGACGGGAGGAGGTGGGGCGCGGGGAGGGGACTCCTACGGCGTCCAGGAGATTGCCCGAACCTGTAGCCGACAGGCTGAGGTGGGCCCCGGCCGGGGAGCGGGACGTCCTACGCCGTGCAGGAAGATGCCGCGCTGTAGCCACAGGCTGAGGTGGGCCCAGGGGCCAGGGGAGGGGACTCCGTACGCCGTGCAGGAGATGCCCGACCTGTAGCCGACGGGAGGAGGTGGGCCGGGGAGGGGGACTCCTACGCCGTCCAGGAGATGCCCGACCTGTAGCCGACGGGCTGAGGTGGGCCCCAGGGCCGGGGAGGGGACTCCTACGCCGTGCAGGAGATGCCCGACCTGTAGGCAGTGGGCCGGTGCAGGGGGTGCCGCGGACCGCTGTGTCTGAGGCTCCAGATCACGCGTTCATCATCTAGCATCGTTCAGATCCGGTTCAGGCAGCAGAGTGTGAACTGTTCGTTGGGTGTTGTAAGGCGGGTTTTGGGGGCGTTTTTAGGTGGGTTTTGGGCCGGTTTCACAGTGACGTGCTGTGGCATGTTGTAACGCGGCCCTAAGGCGACCTTAGCGGCCTTAGTCGTGATGTGAAGCGGCCTTAAGTCGTGATGTGGGACGGCCGCAAGCCGTGACGTCATGCATTTGGGAACGTGTGTGTGCCTTGGCCGGTGCGTTGAGAAGCTGTCAGCGGTTGGGCGGCTGTGCGTTCGTCGCCGACCTGTACTGGCCCGAACATAGCTGAGCTGTGGTCCGCAGACGGTGCGTAGTGGCTGATCTCTGGCGAGTGACCATTCGACTTTGTCGTGGTAGTAACGAGCCTCGTGTGGCCGCCAGTCTCATGGTTTGTCTGCAGTGTCAGCTGTTTGTCAACAGCGTCAGCTGTTTGTATACATTTTTTAAGTTTTGCCAACTGTCGACGGATGGAAGCCATCGAAAGAAGTGCCATTCAATATAGTCTTTTGATAAACATATTTCACCTGACTGGTCTGGGCTTGAAACTTGATTAGCAGTCTTGTTAATTGTGTACAATTGTTAAACCTATGGTCCCTACCTTGGTTTGGATCAAACTCATACAATATTGAATTATGTTTCCACTTCAAAATGGCGGCGACACAGCTTTCCAGTCTTGGGAAGTAATTGCAGCAAACTGATATTCACTGTCACTTTTGTAATTCGTTAACAACGAGACCACTTGCAACATTTGTGTGTGTGTTGTCGACGGAAAGTTTTACTTTTCCTAACGCCACGGTCACAGCGAGTTGGGACTAAGGATTGGGCGAACATCAGTTCCTCTAACACGGTCACAGCGAGTTGGGACTAAGGATTGGGCGCACATCAGTTCTAACGCCAACGAGTCGACTAGCGAGTGTGGGACTAGGATTGGGCAGACACAGTGTTCCTAAGCACCGGTCACAGCGAGTTGGGTCTAAGGATTGGGCGCACAGTCAGTTTCCTAACGCCACGGTCAACAGCGAGTTGGGACTAAGGATGGGCGCACATCAGTTCCTAACGCCAACGGTCACAGCGAGTTGGAGGAAGGATTGCGCACACCAGTTCCTAACGCCAACGCACAGCGAGTGTGAGCTAAGGGATGGGCGCACATCAGTTCCTAACGACACGGTCACGAGCGAGTTGGGACTAAGGTATTGGGCGCACTTCAGTTCCTAACGCCGACGGTCACAGCGAGTTGGAGGAAGGATTGGGCGCACCAGTTCCTAACGCCCACGGTCCACAGCGTTGAGAACTAAGGATTGAGGCGCACATCGTTCCTAACGCCACGGTCACAGCAGAAGTTGGGAGAAAAGGATTGGCGCACATCAGTTCCTAACGCCAAACGGGTCACAGCGAGTTGGGAGAAAGGATTGGGCGCACATCAGTTCCCTAACGCCACGGCACAGCGAGTTGGGACTAAGATTGGGCGCACATCAGATTCTAAACGCCACGGTCCGCGAGTTGGGTCTTAAGGAATTGGGCGCACATCCAGTCATCGCTGACGCCGACGGTCACAGCGAGGTTTGGACTAGGATTGGGCGCACATCAGTTCCTAACGCCACGGGTACAGCGGTTGGGGAAAGAGATGTTGAGGGTCGCACCATTAGACAGCGGGGACGAAAGCCGACGTCGTTATTCGACTCGATCGAACTACAGGCACAAAGCTGGCTTTAGCTTCGCGATGCAGCGTTCAAGAGATATCGTCGGCTTAAAATTCAAACTTGTGTCACTCAGCCAAGTGACTCCGCCCTTGGCCTCAAAGCCAGGAACCTAGCACGCATCCAGTCTGTGATTAGAATTTATGGCATCCTCGTTTTTCAACAATGGAAAAACCTTCAATGTTTTGCGTTTCTCTAATTATAAGACAAATATTAATTCAATTCACTACATGGTCGACCCGTGAGTGCATGCAGCTATTAGCATTGTCTTTTTTGATTTAGCTTGTATCATCCATGGAATCTGATAGCTTGTATCATCCATGGACCATCATGTAATTTAGCTGAGGCAATGCCAGCAAAACTGTAAAACAGCCGCACACCCGCACACAGCGGGAGAAAGGGCGGATGGACGGTTAACCTAGCCAAATGTGCTGCATCCGATACAGTGCTTACTGCTTCGTCTCCACCCTCCAGCATCAGCCAAATGTTCCTAAATCCTACTGCAATACATTCGCTTAATTGTCTTCGGCTTCTCACATTTCCTTCAAACCTGCAAAAATATAAGTAGAAATAATGGTATTTCGCTTATTGACCTGGCTTTGTGTTCGGCTTAGCGACCCTAGTGTTTCACCTCGTGTGAAGCGCTGGGCCAGAAGGAGGCCACGAACTGACCGTCTGTCGGAATGAACACCGCGACTCACGGTCAGGCCGCGTGGTGCCGTCATTTTGTGTGCTAAACGTGAATGATGTCGGCGACACTGGCATAGCACGGCAGGCAGCCCGTGTCTGTTGGTGGCAACACCAAGTGCCCGGGGCTGTAGGCAGGGTCTATTTGCTGGGTTGCTGAAGGTCAATTGCTGCCTACACGCACCTGTCACTAGCGATCAGTCTGGCAACAGAGGGACGGTGTGAGGAGGGGGGACACAGGTGAAAACACTATTGCATGCTTACAAATGCAGCTGTCTGTCATCGTGGATACTAACCTTCGCCCTGGTGGTGGGGGGGGGGGGCATTTTTATCCCCGAAGTTTTTCGCACAGACACTACTGTGTGTGTCGAGACCCCATATGCACCATGACTTGACCTTGATTTTGACCCGAGGTCAAATTTGGAAGTTTACTTGATCTGGCTTTACAACTATTGCCTTATCTAAAACAGATAAAAAGTTTTTCACTAAAAATGGAAGCAAAGGTGAAATGGCTTAGCCAAGGGGACCTAGAGGGGAGGGGCAATGACCCTTACTGAAATCCTAGGGTCATTTGATGAGGCTGCGGCCCCAGCCACTAGAACTAGGTCACTGCAGGCCTGAGCGGGCCCTGAACCGGTACGATAGCTCTCTATCAGCATAAAAAGGCTATATGCCGGCCTTGAAGGGCCTTAACCCGTGCACTGCAGGGGGTTTGCGCCGGACTTAGCTGCATTGGGGGTTGATTCCCCACCCCCTGAGACCTCGAAAACTACGCTATGCAGCGACAAGCAGAAAACGGCGTTAGATATCTCGAGACAAGAGATATCGAAATTATATCAGTTTTTTAGATCAGGTCAATATTGAGGTCATCAAAGTTCAGATTTTCCGGTGTTAGGACTTCGCTCCAGAAAACAAATATCTCGAAAACTATGAAAGCTAGGAACAAACAAAAAAACAATCAAAAGGTCTTGAAAAATGTAATCGTCAACATGTCCTCAGATTTTATATAAGGTCAAGAGGTCAGACCTTATATAAAATTCAGAGGTCATCAAAGGTGGAAAAGGCTATATTTGGCAAAGCTGTTTTTCGTAAATAACATTTACCCTAAAAAATATGGACATGATTTTGACGCCATCGTGCTTTTCTCGTCAAGGCGCTTTGAAAGATAATAATAGTGACAGGTTAGGTCAATCATAAATTTGATCTCGGGTCAAGGTCCAGGTGCATCATGTTGCATATGGGGCATGTTTTACTAAAAAATGAAGTTCCGTTTATTCATTACTCTGTTAGTTGTTATCCATAAAAGTAAAGTTCCGCTAACTGATGCCTCCCTTTACTTTGGCGACAAATGTAACGGAGTTACTTAGTCCGTTACTCCGCTACTTTAGTGCAACCCTCACCAACCCTAGTAGCACACATTACTTTCACGACGTAATTACGTCGTATGAACGTTGTACAGACGTCAGCGTTGCCATGACGTGACAACGTTATGTGCTACTAGGGAATGCAGGGGTGGATGCCACCCCACCCCTCGTTTTTTGTTCTTTCTCTTTCGGGGATAATTCGCGTATTTTTCAACTGATTGCGATGACACGTTCATCACGACCCTATCTTATGACAATTTGCCACGTACTCGGTAAATTTAAATGTCTCAAGGTCGCCAGACGCAAATGGCGTCCCGTTGTACCGATGCTTGTAACTTGTGCTCTTCCCGAGTGTGTGTTGTTCAGGAACGTATGAACGGGTGGCAGGTGACATTTATGGTTTCCACTGAGACCATGACATCGGTTAATAATTTCAGAGGTCAACCGAAGTCACTGACCTCCGATGACCTGACATAACTTGTTACTACATACTAAAAAAGCAGTTCCGTTAGTAACGGAGTAACGGAAGTTGCCCACCACTGGTTGTATCCAATGCCAAGCCTTTGTTTTGTGACTATCCCTACTGATTGAAGCTGCCCTTGTATCAGCAGTGGCCAGCTCTGCTCACACGGAACACATCAATACAGTTACTGCGGCGGTACCCACAACATGGGCCGTCAGTCAGGCAAAAATATGTGTATTTAGATTAGATACACAAATGAAACGCAAGCAGTCACACATGTCAAGGCTTAATACTTAGGAGTAATACTTCTCGTGGTAATACAAACATTATCACTTATGAGTCATAATCTCGTCACATGCATGATGCATGGCCACGTTGAGTGACAGTCTCAGCGTAGTTCCAGATATGAGATACCTATAACACACTCATAACCTATGACGGTGATGTTTACCTAGCGGCGTCGCCGCCGGGAGGGGGCTGCCACCCATAGGATCGCTCCAAGCTACCCGCGCGCGCACACTCACGCACGCACGCACGCACGCACGCACCAAACTAGCCCCCAAACCTCTGGATGCCCCCCAATCCAAATTTTGTGGCGACGCCACTGTGTTTACCAACGTATACCTAGATTACACAAATTAATATATATTTATATAATATGACATCAATTTGTAATACCAGACATTGCAAATGTGTTTTTATCGGTGCTCAGTTTTGAGTGAGTTTCTCCTTTTTCAGTGGACCCATGATTTAAGTGGATCCGGGATCCATACTATAAGAATCCATATTTGCCAAATACGGGGATAAATGATCTAATAATCCATCAATATCGCCATTTAACCGAGCAGCTCATATTCGCATAGGTAGCCGTGATGATCGCCACAGGTGTTGAAATCCAAACCATTTAGAGTCAGGCGGACACAGGGGAGGCCGATGTCGTAGCCGAAACCGGGTGCAAACCATTCCACTGGCAACACGACCGTTCTAGCTTTGGGGAAGTCGCCATAGACGTCGGGGCTTATTTCTGTGACGCCCGTCCAGACAACAATGGTTATCAGGCTTTTGGCGAACTCCACCTGCGCTTCGTTCTCCAGGAACGCCGGAGCAGCCCTGGGGTGGTCAACGGGCCTCTTCTGGTGATGGCGTTCCCCTCCAGAGATCGTCGCTCGTTGTGGGCACGGTAACGCCCTGACGGTTTCTGGCACCGATCTGGTACCCGTCTGGATCCAGAGGTCGGCCCAGAGGGGCCCGGTGGTGGTGGCTGCGGTCGGGTCCGAGGTCACTCCTTGGTACAGGGAGCACTGCGGTGCCGTGTACTGCCAGGAGACGCAGCTGGGGTGGCGCAGACAGCGTATACCGCACTGGAGGTGGCTCGGTGCCGACACCTCCAGCAGTGGAGAGCTGGGGTGACGGCCGGTCACCACGCCGTACCTCGCCGCCGCCGACAGACCAAGAGCCGCCAGCAGCACGAAGGAAATCCTGCAGCCAACTGGAGGCATCCTGTAGCCGTCGCTGTGTCCGCCGCTGCCCTCAGCTCTTCGTAGGTCGCTCCAAGTCCACCGCACTCCTGGACAGGCTGTCCGCAGCTCTTCCACAGCTCCCCGCGTGTTTTATACAGACGTACGCAGCTTTCAAAAAGTTCTCCGCAGTTCTCTGTCGCTTTGTCAGTCTTCAGATCTGGTTCAGTCTTTCGGCAGTGACCGCCACGGCCAGCGAGTAGCAGTGCGGGGCTGTCGCCACCTCGGCCACGCTTTACCCACCCAGTCGTGTGTGAGTGCAGTCATGGCAACGCATTGATTCTTGCATGTTGTTGGAAACCCTGATTCGGTGGAGAGGAGTGAATCAATGGCGGTGGAAGCAAGGGGGGCAAAGAAGGGGCAAGGTCTCGATGAAAAGACGTGGTGTGGGGGAGGGGCAAACATACATACATATATATATAATATATATATATATATATATATATATATATATATATATTATATAATATAATAATATATATATATAATATATATATATATTCGCAGTCGTATCGCGGCGTCAGATATTTTACAAACGGTTCAAACTTGTAAAGTTTGGAATTGACACATTTTAGTTTTCAACATCATACACTGAACGGGCTTTTACTGCGAGAAGCGCTTCGGATATAGATCACAACAAATAACACAACAGATAACCAATCAGCCGAACAAAATGCCCCTATTAAATTATAGGGGCCAGGGGCTGACCGTCACAGAGCCAGATGGTAACCCCTCATGTTTGACTGACGATTTATATTGGGGGTACCATCTGGCTCTTGTGAGCGGTCAGCCCCTGCCCCTATAATTTAATAGGGGCATTTTGGTTCGGGCTGATTGGTTATCTGTTGTGTTATTTGTTGTGATATATATCCGAAAGCGCTCTGCAGTAAAAGCCCGTTCAAGTGTATGATGTTGAAAACTAAAAGTGTAATTCCCAAACTTTACAAGTTTGAACCGTTTGTAAAATATCTGACGCCGCGATAAAACGACTGCGAATGTTACTGTTATTCATATTGTTATTATTTAATATGCGTTACCACCACCTATGTTGTCTGAAGATGTCAGCGGTAAATGAGAAACGTTACTAATAATAAGGTGCACTTTTAACAACGATACTCTTTTCAAGAAAGCTAGTGGTGAGATCTGTCGAGACAATTCAGAAAAGCAATAACGCCATATGCTGTCTTGTTTAACGAATTTTTGTATATCGAACAATCTGCTCCTTACCTTCAACAAATATTCGCATACAAGACCGAGCAGTACACAAAGTGAATATAATATAAATATATAATATATATAATATATATATATCCGATATCGGCCCGACGTCGCATGCCGAGCTGCTTTTCAGTGTGAGATGCCGATGTCCGCTGGACCTCGGCATGTTTACTGAGGAGATAGCACGAGGTTAAACAAATCGGACTATGTGGGTGATTGATGCCCTAACAGCTGTGCCAAATTTAGTGGCGCTGCGCACCGCCGTTTAATCCACCATCAATGCAAAACCGGAGGGGGAATCAACGCGCGAGATCAACCGGCCGTGCGCGTGAGATGACATCAGCTGACTGAACGCAAATGTTATTTTTTTCCTATTCACCCGGGCGATTATAGGATCGATTCCGGTGTGGGAGCTTACTTCGGCAACTTGGCGGCGCTGCCGCTTTTCCAACACCTGAGGGAGGCGTCCAAACGCCCCTCCTCCCAACACTGCATGTGATCTCATGCAGCTTTATGAAGAACAAATGTGTCTACGAAAGCTTACAAGATTGGGGCTGTTTGGCGTTGCAACTATTTAATCCTTCACAAACTCGAATTCATCATTCAATTTTACAAATAATCCATACAAACGAGGTCTCTCTCGCCAGATATATTTATCTCCTTAAAACACCAGAGCGGACATGGCTAGAGGGACGGGCGGCCAAAGGCCCGCCAGCGACCGTTGAGGACCCTCTAGCCTTCCTCACACTCACACACTCATCGCGCACACCCACGCGACACCATGCTTATCACAGATGTAGATGTTCATATTAACTATTGTATACATTGCTTCCAAACGGCCAAGTTGCCGCTCACACTGATAGACGCGCCTCTGCGGATCGCTCAAACTCCGGCGCTTATTCGCTGACGTGGGCTGACAGCCGCCTAATCGGATCGCGCCCGCTCGCTCGCTCGAGTCGCCATAGCGGCAACGGCTCAGCCGGCAAGTGACTAACTCCAGCGTCCCGACGCCCCCGCTCTGACCCTCAACGCCCGGATCAGACTACGTACCCAGTGCGTGTGCGTGTGTATGTGTGTCCGACTGGCTCCTGCCGCTAGCAGGTCGTCACGGTGAGGCCAGTATAAACGCGGCGCCGGTGGCAGTATCGCGACAGGGCGGCTAACCTTCCCATCGCCCGATCTCCGATTGCGAGCCAGCCCACAGCAGCCGAGCCCTCGTAGAAAAACAAACAAGTGACCGCGGTGCGAGACGGGAATTTGACAGCCCACCGACTAAAGAGATCATGTACCAGTACACGTAACACTCCTGCCGAGCCGCCGCCGGCCGCCTCGCCGCGGCGCCCGGCCGGCTCAGCTCCGCACACGGCGCCGACCGACAGTTCACCACCCAGCCTGTGCGGACACGTGGGTCGGCCGCACACCGCCGCCGCCCGTCCGACCGACCGGACCCGTCTCCCAGCACAGGTAGACACCGCCGTCACCCGCGCAGACAGCTGGTCAGTGTGGCGAGCCGGCCCAGCTCGTGAGACCGGGCCGCCAGTACCGCAGTGCCGGTACATCCTCACCAAGTGACACCTTGTGTGTGAGTGACGTGTGTGGGTGACGTGTGTGGGTGATGTGTGTGGTGACACCTTGTGTGTGTGGGTGACACCTTGTGTGTGTGGGTGACACCTTGTGTGTGTGGGTGTGACACCCTGTGTGGGGGGGGTGACACCCTGTGTGTGTGTGGGGGGTGACTCCCTGTGTGTGTGTGGGGAGGGGCTGACTTATGTGGGTGACACCTATGTGTAGTGTGTTGGGTCGGTCACCTCACCGAGTGACACTACGCGGCGTGCGTTCTGACGGGCACCAGATGCGGATTCACCGGTCCTGGTGGTACTCGCTCGGCCGGTCTCTGACTGCATGTTCAGCCACACACTGCCAGCTCGGTCAGCTCGCCAGGCCGGCGTCTGCGGGCCAGTGACCGGTCTCCATCGGAGGGGGAGACTGCGGCCTGGCCGGACGGCGACGGAGGCGGCGGAGGCTGCTGCCAGCTCGGACGCCCGGCTTCTCCTGACTGTCCGTCTGTACTCTGTCCTCAGACGACGCGGGAGGCTCGCTGGCGAGCGTCTCGTCCGGCCGGCAGATCTGGTACGTGATGAGGTACTCTGGGTAGGCCTGTGGATCACGTAGACACCGGTCAGCAATCAGCAGTGGCGGCGGCATCAGGTCACCGCTGCAGTCTCCACACTGGACCGTACGTTCACGGAAAATACAGTCTACCCACATTTACAAACTCAAGTTTTCCGTCGAGTTAACGAACTGACTGTAGCTAAGATACACCATGCATCACTGAACACACCAACTTGACTTACGCAGAACACACCAACTTGACTTGAGCAGTGCACGTGAGAATGCGTGTCTCACCTGTTCGCCTCTGTAGACGACATACTCTGGGAAGTAGAGTCCGCCTCTGGGAAACTCACCTGTTCACCTCTGTAGACGACATACTCTGGGAAGTAGAGTCCGCCGGCGCTGGGCCGGCCGACCACGCTGTGGTGGCCGGGCGGTGCGTGTGCCATCTTCATGGCGGAGAACTGCAGGAACGACTTGCCGAGCGTGGTGCGACACATCAGCAGCTGCCTGTGGACGCCGCACACCGCACCCACATATGGTGTCAGCAGTGGGATCAACTCGGGAAGCAGCTGACGGCGCACAATGCATAAATTGGCTGGAGAGGGGGAAAATAGTTTAAAATGTTCGTGACATATGTCCTAAATCATGACTTTGTACTTGAACACTAGAAAACTTGAGAATATTGCTCAATTGTAAGTAAAGGAATGGCTGAAAACGAAAAGCTTATTATTTAAGGGGAATGACGGACCAGCTACAACAATGTCACACCCCCGGCTTAGGAACTACCTCCTAAACCTGAACCCATTCGTTTCACCCAGGCCTCCAGATTTGACTAAAGCCCATGGGAGGTTGCCGCCTGACCACACCCTGGGGGAGGTCCATCACTCAGCACTCCACTATGGCGGTAGATATCATACCTGTGGCAAACGTAGCAGGAGCGATCCTTGTGGGTGGGACAGCCGGTACCTCCGCCGATCCCGTGAACGTACTGATTACTCTTTGACGAGTTCTCAGCGAAATATATACCTGAAATCAAACATAAAACTCCCCTGAACAAGAATAACAGCAGCAACGACGACAAGCAACGGCTCAAAAATCGCACAATACAAAAACAGACAAAATTACATCACGTTGTAACTCTTAAATCATTTTGAAGCTTCAGCATTTTGATTCATTCCGCTCATCCCTCCCCAGTCCTCCCGTGTCGGTGACGCTCCCGGTCCTCCCGTGTCAGTGACACTCACCAGCCCTCCCCGTGTCGGTGACGCTCCCCGACCCTACCCGTATTAGTGACGCTCCCCGTCTCTCCCAGCGTCTCACCGGCTCCGAACATGCCGCCGATGTAGGCGTGCCGCTCGTCGAAGCCCTTGTGCACGATGGCGTTGATGAAGGGCGAGCCGTGGAAGAGGATGCGCTCGCACGACTGGTTGCCGTTCTCCTCGGCCACTTCCTTCCGCCGGTGGACGTAGCGCTCCCACAGCCGGCGGTTCTGTACCTTCTGGATCTGTGGCCACATGGACACATACGCCGGTCATCACACAGAGAGCGGCGATCAGCCGAAGTTCAGCAGTCCAGTGCACAGTCAGTGTCAGGCGGCCTGTGGTGGGCATGCAGGAATGGGAGCGGACCGCCCACAATCCGATGCATATGACAGTTTGCACGTGAGGCTCTGAGGATCTCCTAGTCAGTCATGGTAGTGACAAATTTTACACCTACGTCTGATTCTCCACATCGTGTTCGAGTGACATCGTGATGATTCGTGTTAACCACGCGCACTGCCACTGCCAGCGGGGCGGGGGTCGATTTCTGCCCCCCCCCCCTCTGGTTTTGATGATGATGATGATTTTGGCTTTAGGGCGCCGCAACAAAGTAGTTATATGGCGCCCATCCCTCTGGTTTTGGATCAATAGCACAAAAACGGCAGCACGCCGCCGCCAAATCGGGCACAGCTATTTTGGCATTAATTACCTCGGGTCATCTCAGGTCAAGTCAAGTGAGCCCAATGCAAAAAAGCTTGTCTCGAGCTGAACGCCGTTTTTCGCTTGTCGCTATGCTGTGATTTTCGAGACCTGGGGGGGGGGGGAATTCCCCCGGCAGTTCGTGGTTGAACCGGACCCCCGGCAGTGCGCAGGTTAAAGGCGCTCCGACAACGAAGGTCATATAACACCCAATTATCCACATCCTAGGTAATTTAAGTGGCCGGGACAAGCAGTCTTTGCTCCGTCACTGCACGGCTGACATGCAGACAAACACGCCACTTACCTTGACGACGCCGTAGCGACCGAAGATGCCGCCGGCCTGTCCGCTGTCCTTGTGCTCCATTATGGTGGACTGCATCTCGTGCTCGACCGCCTGGTACTCCTTGTCCTCGACGGCGAGGTCGACCAGCGTGGTGCCGGCCGACTGACTGTTGTGCCAGCCCACCGCTGCAGGGGCGACACGAGGTGGGGGTCAGCGTACCACTAGCTGGGCCCAATGTCACCAAGTGCGGTAAATGCACAAATACGGCATGCCGTAAATGGAGTGCTCAGAATACTGCAATCATTTAAGAACGGTGTTTGGTTCCGCCTGAAGTGTTGTCAAAATAGCCTAGTCGGTAGAGTGCTATTCCGGTGATACGGATGTTACCGGTTCGATCCCGGGTCACGGATTTTTTGCAGGCCGGTGCACCAATATGCCGTATTTACCAATTCACGGCATTTGGTGAGATTGGGCTCTTGGTGAGATTGGGCCCAGGGGCCGGTGCCGCAAGTATACACACGCGGCAGCAAACACGGTGCCGGGTTAGCACGGCAGCAGCTGCTGCGGGCGTTACGAGCCGGGCTCCTCACTCCACAGGGACTGCTCGACATCCGCCATCAAGCACGACACGCAAACGAGATGTCATAGGGTCACGACTGACAACCAGCGATGTGAAACGTGGTACTACTCTGCGATAAAATGGCATCTAGCAACACATATCCATCCCGATAAGTAGACGGAGCGCGTCAGCCGACCTACTTAGCGCCATGATTAGCAAACTGCTGACCCTTGATGAGCTCCCCGCGATGCCGTACATGGGAAAGGACCAGGAATGAGTCTATGTAAACTAAGGAATGAGTCTATGCTAATTTCTGTTTAGGTAGAATTGCACGTTGAATATAAGCCTGAAGTGCAGTGGCAGCTTAGATGAACGATAAGTAATGTATATGATTACTACGTCTGCCTTCCATGTGACGAGGTTTACAGAAACGGCCGCCCAATATATGATTGGCCGACACCTGCCCAGATTCCAATTCTCATCCAGACTCCAACTCGTAATAATATCGCATTCATACTGAAACCTTGCCGAGTTATCCCATATCCCGCTAATACCTTGCCGAGTTTCTCTCGAACTCTCCTTGTCCAGTTTCCGTCTCTACTAGCCCCAGAATCCTTGCCGAGATTTCTCTCTCCTGAACTGACATAGCCGAGTCTCATTACCTCCGTCCCATCCCTCCACGAACTGACCCTTGCCGAGGTCTCCCGTCTCCCTGAACTGAACCCCTTGCCGAGTCTCCTCTCCCTGACGAACCTCCGAGTCTCCCGTCTCCCTGAACTGAACCTTGCGAGTTTCCCGTCTCCCTGAACTGAACCTGCCGAGTCTCCCGTCTCCCTGACTGAACTCTTGCGAGTCTCCCGTCTCCCTGAACTGAACCTTGCGAGTTTCCCGTCTCCCTCGAACTGGACCCCTGCCGAGTTTCCCGGCTCCCTGAACTGAAACCTTGCCGAGTTTCCCGTCTCCTGAACTGAACCTTGCGAGTCTCACCGTCTCCCTGAACTGACCCATGACCGATAGTCTCCCGTCTCCTGAACTGAACCTTGCCGAGTTCTCCCGCTCTCCCTGAACTGAACCTTGCCGAGAGTGTGTTTTCCCCGTCTCCTGAACACCTTGCCGAGTCTCCCGTCTCCCTGACTGACCCCTGCGATTTCCCGCCTATATAAATGAGTTCTCCCGTCTCCCCCGACTGACCCTGCGAGTCTCCCGTCTCCCCCGACTGACCCTTGCCGAGTCTCCCGTCTCCCCCGACTGACCCTTGATGAGCTTGTGTCGATGGCCGTAAGCGTTGACACCGATCTGCTTCAGCTCCTCGTGACCCATCTCCGAGAGGATATCCAGTGTGATCTGCTCGCGCTCGAAGATATCCCGTATGTGCTCCAGGCCGAGACTGTGACACACAGACACACAACTGTCAGGCGGGGTGAAAAGGGAGGCAGAAGAACGTATCCCCTCTGTCACGTGTAGACTACAACTATTGAAGAGGATAGATTATCAACCCGTATCACACATCACAAACATGACAACACATTACTTATGCAAAATATGTAGCAAAGATACCAGAGAAATCGACATGGTTCTAACATTCGAAGGAAAATAGTACTGATGTCAATACGAAAGCAAAGGAGCTGACAATTTTCACAAAATACCAATAGTTTGTGTCACTTTTACAACGGCACTGGAGTTAGTACACGTTACGCGTCACACAAACTGCTGACAAACAGAAACTGCAGTGTCCTGCCGATACACGGCCGGCCAATGGACACTGCTGCGTCTGGCCGGCCCGGCGACTGAGTACTGACCCGCTGAGGAAGGCGGCGATCGAGGCGTTGGCGTCGGTCGGCTTGTCCACCTGTCACGTCGGGCACACCGCGTCCGTCGCGCTGAACGCCGCCGGTGGCGCCAGCGGACACGTGATCAGCAGAGAGTTGCCCGAAGGCATCATCACCAGCTCTCCGGCCGCCGCGCCTGACAGAGCATCACAGGGACAGGAGTCAGTACACGGCACAGAGAACAGCTGGATTCGGTTACACCAGGACCAACGCCACCGCGTCAGCCTGCAAAGAAGCTTAAGAGCGACTGAATATGGCCACATCAGCCAGCAACTGAGGCATGGCTTTCACCAACGACAGCTTCCAGCAGATAGTCCAACAATCAAACCACATCCAACCACATTTCTCCACTGCAATAATAGCCACTGTTAACCAGGGTGGCAAGGACCACGTCATTGTCATAGACACATGTCCTGAGGCAGTGCTGATGATGATGATGATGATGATGATGAGGGTTTTTGGGCCCACCGACTAATTGTGGTCACTGCGCCCAAAACGAAGTTCATCTTGTCACTATGGTGAATATACTTGTGTCAATCCGGTGACTGAGATGAAGGCAAACAATCGATCTGTCTGAATAGCTGCTGAATCGTCCCCTAAAAGCTGACATAGCTGTGGATAAGAAGTCTGGTCGAAGAAGCGCGATCGTTCAGCAGCAAGTCGCGGACATACGACCAGCATGTTTCACGGCGAGTGTCGACCCACAGTGGGGACAGTACACGGCACAGAGTACAGATGGATTCGGTTACACCAGGACCAACGCCACCACGTCAGCCTGCAAATCAGCTGCCTGCTGGCATTACGTACTAGATAGCAGTTAGTTACATAGGTGTGGCCGATGCGTATCCTACAAATAATAGTAATAACTTCTTTCCTCTTAACTTGGCGGGAGCTGGAGTGCCAGACGCCCAGCCCTGGATTTATTTCCCGTAGCTTATTTCTGTCTGGTTCACCCCACACTTGTCATTTGCCTTGCAGAAAGGCAGTGATGGCCGGAAATAAATTTATCGCTGGGAGGAGCAAACGTCGCATACACGGTACTTGTGCAGCAAGCTTTGCAGCAAAGTCCGCCAGCTCATTCCCCCGTATTCCCACGTGACTGGGGATCCAACAGAGAGTGACCTGTTCACCTGCCAGATGTAAGTCGGTGATACGCCTTAAAATATCCNCATCAGGTCACCGCTGCAGTCTCCACACTGGACCGTACGTTCACGGAAAATACAGTCTACCCACATTTACAAACTCAAGTTTTCCGTCGAGTTAACGAACTGACTGTAGCTAAGATACACCATGCATCACTGAACACACCAACTTGACTTACGCAGAACACACCAACTTGACTTGAGCAGTGCACGTGAGAATGCGTGTCTCACCTGTTCGCCTCTGTAGACGACATACTCTGGGAAGTAGAGTCCGCCTCTGGGAAACTCACCTGTTCACCTCTGTAGACGACATACTCTGGGAAGTAGAGTCCGCCGGCGCTGGGCCGGCCGACCACGCTGTGGTGGCCGGGCGGTGCGTGTGCCATCTTCATGGCGGAGAACTGCAGGAACGACTTGCCGAGCGTGGTGCGACACATCAGCAGCTGCCTGTGGACGCCGCACACCGCACCCACATATGGTGTCAGCAGTGGGATCAACTCGGGAAGCAGCTGACGGCGCACAATGCATAAATTGGCTGGAGAGGGGGAAAATAGTTTAAAATGTTCGTGACATATGTCCTAAATCATGACTTTGTACTTGAACACTAGAAAACTTGAGAATATTGCTCAATTGTAAGTAAAGGAATGGCTGAAAACGAAAAGCTTATTATTTAAGGGGAATGACGGACCAGCTACAACAATGTCACACCCCCGGCTTAGGAACTACCTCCTAAACCTGAACCCATTCGTTTCACCCAGGCCTCCAGATTTGACTAAAGCCCATGGGAGGTTGCCGCCTGACCACACCCTGGGGGAGGTCCATCACTCAGCACTCCACTATGGCGGTAGATATCATACCTGTGGCAAACGTAGCAGGAGCGATCCTTGTGGGTGGGACAGCCGGTACCTCCGCCGATCCCGTGAACGTACTGATTACTCTTTGACGAGTTCTCAGCGAAATATATACCTGAAATCAAACATAAAACTCCCCTGAACAAGAATAACAGCAGCAACGACGACAAGCAACGGCTCAAAAATCGCACAATACAAAAACAGACAAAATTACATCACGTTGTAACTCTTAAATCATTTTGAAGCTTCAGCATTTTGATTCATTCCGCTCATCCCTCCCCAGTCCTCCCGTGTCGGTGACGCTCCCGGTCCTCCCGTGTCAGTGACACTCACCAGCCCTCCCCGTGTCGGTGACGCTCCCCGACCCTACCCGTATTAGTGACGCTCCCCGTCTCTCCCAGCGTCTCACCGGCTCCGAACATGCCGCCGATGTAGGCGTGCCGCTCGTCGAAGCCCTTGTGCACGATGGCGTTGATGAAGGGCGAGCCGTGGAAGAGGATGCGCTCGCACGACTGGTTGCCGTTCTCCTCGGCCACTTCCTTCCGCCGGTGGACGTAGCGCTCCCACAGCCGGCGGTTCTGTACCTTCTGGATCTGCGGCCACGGACACATACACCGGTCACAGACGGGGAGCGGCGATCAGCCGGAGATCAGCACTCCAGTGCACAGCGATACGCCAAACGGGCATGTGGTGGGCATGCAGGAATGGGAGCGGACAGCCCGAGGCTGGAAGGATCTCCTAGTCAGTCATGGTAGTGACACATTTTACACCTACGTCTGATTCTCCACATAGTATTCGAGTGACATCGTGATGATTGGTGTTAACCACGCGCACCGCCAGCGGGGCGGGGGTCGATTTCTGCCTCCTCCCCCTCTGGTTTTGGATGAATAGCACAAAAACGGCAGCACGCCGCCGCCAAATCGGGCACAGCTATTTTGGCATTAATTACCCACACGGTATGACATTTTTTACCTCGGGTCATCTCAGGTCAGGTCAAGTCAAGTGAGCCCAATGCAAAAAAGCTCGTCTCGAGCTGCAAACCATCCACACGTTTTTCGCCGATTGTCGCTACGCTGTTGATTTTCTGAGACCTGGGTGTGGGGCGGGGTTACCCGGCACAGTTCGTGGTGAATCCGGACCCCGGCAGTGCGCAGGTTAAAGGCCGCTCCGAACAAACGAAGGTCATTATAGACACCTCAATATCACATCCTATGGTAATTTTAGTGCCGGGTACAATTGCAGTTCTTTTTGCCGTCACTGGCCACGTGTTTTCTGATTCATGTCCAGACAAAACTGCCCACTTACCTTACGAGCCTATTCTTTTTCCGTAGCGATCCGAAGATGCCGCCGGGTTAGCTACCGCTGTCCTTGCCTTCTGATCTATTATGGTGGATTCCTGCTATCGAACCGTCGGTACTCCTTGTCCTCGGGGAACGGCTACGGTATGGTTCGACCAGTTCGTTATGGTGTCGCGAACGACTGTCTGTTGCCCAGCCACCGCTGCAGGGGCCACGATGGTTGTGGGTTTGTAGTCGCTACCAACTAGACTTGTGGCCTAATGATCACCAGCTTTTTTTGTTTATTTTAAAATTCTATATTTTAAACATTTCTTATTTAAAATCTTTTTTTTCTTTTTCTTTTTACATTATTATTATTTTTTTTTTTTTCTTTTAATTATTTTTTTTTACATTATATTTTAATTTTTTGTTTCTAATTATACTTTATTTTATTTTTCATAAATAAATAATCTAATGTAAATTTTTCTGTGCGGTTAAACACATAATACGGCTATGCCTTGTAAATGCGTAGTGCTCAGTAATACTGCATCATTTTAAGAAACTGGTCGTTGCGATTCTTTCGTTCATGAAGGTGTTGCCAAAATAGCCTAGTCGGTAGAGTGCTATTCCGGTGATACGGATGTTACCGGTTCGATCCCGGGTCACGGATTTTTTGCAGGCCGGTGCACCAATATGCCGTATTTACCAATTCACGGCATTTGGTGAGATTGGGCTCTTGGTGAGATTGGGCCCAGGGGCCGGTGCCGCAAGTATACACACGCGGCAGCAAACACGGTGCCGGGTTAGCACGGCAGCAGCTGCTGCGGGCGTTACGAGCCGGGCTCCTCACTCCACAGGGACTGCTCGACATCCGCCATCAAGCACGACACGCAAACGAGATGTCATAGGGTCACGACTGACAACCAGCGATGTGAAACGTGGTACTACTCTGCGATAAAATGGCATCTAGCAACACATATCCATCCCGATAAGTAGACGGAGCGCGTCAGCCGACCTACTTAGCGCCATGATTAGCAAACTGCTGACCCTTGATGAGCTCCCCGCGATGCCGTACATGGGAAAGGACCAGGAATGAGTCTATGTAAACTAAGGAATGAGTCTATGCTAATTTCTGTTTAGGTAGAATTGCACGTTGAATATAAGCCTGAAGTGCAGTGGCAGCTTAGATGAACGATAAGTAATGTATATGATTACTACGTCTGCCTTCCATGTGACGAGGGTTTAAGAAAAGCCCAATTAATTGTGGAGACCCCGATGATGATATATACAATACGATACAATACAATACCGTCTCCCTGACTGATCTCTCGCCCTGAACTGAACCTTGCCGAGTTTCCCGTCTCCCTGAACTGAACCTTGCCGAGTTTCCCGTCTCCCTGAACTGACCCTTGCCGAGTTCCCGCTCTCCCCTGAATCTGAAACCTTGCCCGAGTCTCCCGTCTCCCTGAACTGAACCTTGCCGAGTTTCTCCCGTCGCCCTGAATGAACCTTGTCCGAGTTTTCCCGCTCTCCTTTTCTGAATCCGAACCTCTGCCGAGTCTCTCCCCGTCTCCTACTGAAGCTGAACCTTGCCGAGTCTCCGTCTCCCTGAAACTGAATCCTTGCCAGTTTCCCGATCTCCCCGCCTGCAATCTGACCCTCTCCCGAGTTTTACCCGTCTCCTCTGAACTGAACCTTGCCGAGTTTTCCCTTCTTCGTCTCCCTGAACTGAACACTTGCCGAGTTCTCCCCGCTCTCCCTAATCTGACCTTCTTGCACCGGTCTCGCTCCGCTGAAATGAACTCTTGCGAGCGGCTCCTCTTGTTCTCCCTGCAACTGAAACCTTGCCGAGTTTTCCCGTCTCCCTGAATGACCTTGCCGAGTCTCGCCGGCTCTTCCGTAACTGACCCCTGCTCGAGCTTTCCGCCGCCTCCGCTGAACTGACCTTGCCGAGTTTCCCGTCCCCCGATGTGATCCCTTGCCGAGTCTCCTCCGTCTCCACCGAGTCTCCCGTCTCCCCCGACTGACCCTTGCCGAGTCTCCCGTCTCCCCCGACTGACCCTTGATGAGCTTGTGTCGATGGCCGTAAGCGTTGACACCGATCTGCTTCAGCTCCTCGTGACCCATCTCCGAGAGGATATCCAGTGTGATCTGCTCGCGCTCGAAGATATCCCGTATGTGCTCCAGGCCGAGACTGTGACACACAGACACACAACTGTCAGGCGGGGTGAAAAGGGAGGCAGAAGAACGTATCCCCTCTGTCACGTGTAGACTACAACTATTGAAGAGGATAGATTATCAACCCGTATCACACATCACAAACATGACAACACATTACTTATGCAAAATATGTAGCAAAGATACCAGAGAAATCGACATGGTTCTAACATTCGAAGGAAAATAGTACTGATGTCAATACGAAAGCAAAGGAGCTGACAATTTTCACAAAATACCAATAGTTTGTGTCACTTTTACAACGGCACTGGAGTTAGTACACGTTACGCGTCACACAAACTGCTGACAAACAGAAACTGCAGTGTCCTGCCGATACACGGCCGGCCAATGGACACTGCTGCGTCTGGCCGGCCCGGCGACTGAGTACTGACCCGCTGAGGAAGGCGGCGATCGAGGCGTTGGCTCTGGTCGCTCCTGCGTTTCCATCTGTAGTCGGGCAGCACGACGCCTCGCTGCCGTCGCCGCTGAACGCCGCCGGTGGCGCCAGCGGACACGTGATCAGCAGAGAGTTGCCCGAAGGCATCATCACCAGCTCTCCGGCCGCCGCGCCTGACAGAGCATCACAGGGACAGGAGTCAGTACACGGCACAGAGAACAGCTGGATTCGGTTACACCAGGACCAACGCCACCGCGTCAGCCTGCAAAGAAGCTTAAGAGCGACTGAATATGGCCACATCAGCCAGCAACTGAGGCATGGCTTTCACCAACGACAGCTTCCAGCAGATAGTCCAACAATCAAACCACATCCAACCACATTTCTCCACTGCAATAATAGCCACTGTTAACCAGGGTGGCAAGGACCACGTCATTGTCATAGACACATGTCCTGAGGCAGTGCTGATGATGATGATGATGATGATGATGAGGGTTTTTGGGCCCACCGACTAATTGTGGTCACTGCGCCCAAAACGAAGTTCATCTTGTCACTATGGTGAATATACTTGTGTCAATCCGGTGACTGAGATGAAGGCAAACAATCGATCTGTCTGAATAGCTGCTGAATCGTCCCCTAAAAGCTGACATAGCTGTGGATAAGAAGTCTGGTCGAAGAAGCGCGATCGTTCAGCAGCAAGTCGCGGACATACGACCAGCATGTTTCACGGCGAGTGTCGACCCACAGTGGGGACAGTACACGGCACAGAGTACAGATGGATTCGGTTACACCAGGACCAACGCCACCACGTCAGCCTGCAAATCAGCTGCCTGCTGGCATTACGTACTAGATAGCAGTTAGTTACATAGGTGTGGCCGATGCGTATCCTACAAATAATAGTAATAACTTCTTTCCTCTTAACTTGGCGGGAGCTGGAGTGCCAGACGCCCAGCCCTGGATTTATTTCCCGTAGCTTATTTCTGTCTGGTTCACCCCACACTTGTCATTTGCCTTGCAGAAAGGCAGTGATGGCCGGAAATAAATTTATCGCTGGGAGGAGCAAACGTCGCATACACGGTACTTGTGCAGCAAGCTTTGCAGCAAAGTCCGCCAGCTCATTCCCCCGTATTCCCACGTGACTGGGGATCCAACAGAGAGTGACCTGTTCACCTGCCAGATGTAAGTCGGTGATACGCCTTAAAATATCCTGTAAGAGAGGATGAGTATGATAAAAAGTGTATGAGTGCCAAAAGGCTGCTCAGAGAGTCCGTTAAAATGACGTGTTGAGAGCTATTACATACTTTAAGAAAACAGAGCGCTTTCATCAGGCCTATAAGCTCAAATGTAAACACGGACGCTTGTTTTAAAGAAGTGAAAGACCTTGCATCATCACCGCTCACAAAAGCACTGCCTACTCCTCGGCCTGTCTTAGAACCGTCTGTATAGGTGTGAATATGAGCCTCGTATGATGCGATGTGGACCGTCATGACTGACCGGCTTTACTGGCGGGTGCGCCCGCTGCGGCGGCGGCGGCGGCCGGCACCACGGTAGCGGTGGCGGCCGGCGAGGAGACCGTGTTGGTGGCGCCGGTATGTGTGCGGACCATAGTGTCCTGCCAGGCAGTTACATGCGCATCGTTCTCTCGGCGGGCGACAGCGTCCAGTCGGCGTCTATGGCCCCTCCTGCGTTCAGTGAGGCCAGGTCCGTCGGCGCCGTGCGCCAGCAGCAGCGCGCACACCTGTACGTCCTGCCTTCGTGCGCGCCTTGCCGTTGCAAGCGGCGTAAGCCACCACCGGTCCATGGCGTTCACCACCGTGCTATGTACTTGGATGTAGCAGTTTTCGCCCGCGATGGTCCAGGTGCCTTGGTGAAACTTTTCGTAGAGGCGCGGACATCAGTCACATTGTTCCTGCCTAGCGCTCGAAATTGCTACGATAGATGATGTCACATGTGCCAGGCCGTTTATTTGGCCACCACTTCCATTATTCTTAGTCACACATCCCGTCTGATCCCATCACCGCGACTTCTGTCAGTGTTGATACGCGGTGCGTGGCCTATTCGACTTCGACCCTGCATTCTTCACCGTATGACGTGGCTTTTGTGAAGCGGTATCTATGGCCGCCCCCTTTTTGTCCTAGGGTATGTTCTCGTCGGTCAGTTGCTTATACAGAAGATGCTCCGCCACCTCCACATTGTTGTAGCCGGCTGAAAGCACGAACACATCGCTGGTAACCTCTCCACACAAGCCATGGAAACCGAGCACCAACTAACAGCGTATTTCGCTTCCAACTAACAAGCGATGATATCTTCTCAATCAGCGTCTCCTACGTCACTGGATAGCTGACACACACACACACACACACACACTCCTACACGCACAGAGCCAGGTCCCCGTCCCCCAATTATGATGATGATTGGGGGTTTAGGGCGGACCGACAGCGAAGGTCACATGCCGCCCATCCGTCCCCCACTTACCAGCCAGGTGGAGCGGCGTGCTGTTGCGTCCCTGCGAGTCTCTGCAGTTGATATTGTCGGCGGTCAGCAGCCGCTGCAGGCGTGCCAGGTTACCCTTCTTGGCAGCGTCGAGCAGCGCCGAGTCTCCCAGGAGAAGGTCCGCCACCTCCTGGTCAGACTCCTTCACCAGGTCCAGCGGCGTGTGACAGTCGCGGTTCTTCTTCCCGGCGTCGGCGCCGTGCTGCAGAGCGGGTCAGACACGGGGTCAGACAGACGGCCAGACAGACGGCCAGTCAGACGGTCAGCCAGACGGTCAGACAGACGTTCAGCCAGTACCCGTCAGCCCAGGCAGAACTGCAGACAGTTACGGTCAGCCAGTTACGGTCAGACAGACGGTCCAGCAGCACGGCCAGACCAGTATCGGCACAGGACAGACGGCAGACAGACGCAGACAACGGTCACGACAGACGGCCCAGAACAGAACGGTCCAGACAGTTTATCGGACCAGATCAGTACGGCTTGAGTACAGACGGCTCGACAGTACGTGTCAGACAGATGTCGGCTCAGACATCACGGGTCGACAGAGCGCGTCAGACAGGACGGTCAAGACAGACTAGCGTAAGACAGACGCGATAGACAGAACGCCGTCAGACAGACCGGTTCAAGACAGTCCTCGGATTCATGACTCCAGACGGTCAGACAGTGACGCGTCGAAGACGGATATAGACAGACGGTCAGACAGACGGTCAGACAGACGGTCAGACAGACGGTCAGACAGACGGTCAGATAGAAGGTCAGATAGAGACGGCCAGACACGTTATAACAGGCCGGTAGAGTCGGGTGCACTCGCCCAGGTGGAGCCAATGGAAACAGTCATCGTACCTTTTCCAAGAAATGACACAGAGTGACAGAGCAGTGATAGTCCACCACTACAAACCACTCCTGCCACCGACACCCACTACCCAGTCACTGGAGTGGACAGCCTCCAACGCGCCCACCTTGAGCAGAAGCTTGACGATCTCGTATTTGCCCTTGGCGGCAGCCTCGTGCAGCGGCGTGAACTTCCACAGGTCGGCCACGTTGACGTTGGCGCCGTGCTTCACTAACAGCTCCGTCACCTCGTAGTGGCCGTACGAGCAGGCGTTGTGCAGCGGTACTAGGCCTCTGTCAGACAGGACGGGCAGGACAGCGGTCAGCACGGACAGAAGACGGCTCGTGGCTGGAGCGGCCAGTCCTGAACATCGTAAACAATACACACTGGTCATCATATATTATCCTGGTTAGACATTTATCCAGCTTCTTTGTGAGGTGTGAGACTGATAACTATTTTTAGTGAAAGTATGTAGCTTGGAAAGATACAGAAGGAACGAGCTGGTTCAATGCAATCCCACAAACTAACTAATACGAATAACATAAAGCACTGTTCGTTCAAGCTCTCCAGCCCGTGCCAACATTATGACAATAATCCATCAGGATCCCAGCTGGACCTAGCAATGGCGCCCATTTTCCTTCAAAAAGCAACCCGTGGAACTCGGCAGCTGATCCCTTACCCCTTATCCTTGGCGTGCACGTCTGCGCCGTGGTCCAGCAGAAAGTCCACCACTGGCACGCGGTTGTAGCCAGCGGCAAAGTGCAGCGGCGTCGAGTGCCTGCCGGACCAGTGTACGGGGGCGGGTCACACGGCTGACCCCGGACAGATGACCGTCGACACAGCAGAACACACACAGACAGAGCGCCGCACTGACAGTGGTGACCCAGCTGTCGAACTGTGGCACCGTTACTCTAGAGTTAGTGCTTGCCCAGAGAAATGCATCAACGTATCAAACAGCATCGTGCTGGATCGACTGCCTCTTATTGGGTTGATGAAAATGTGCGAAATACATTAGATAGATATACAGAATCACCTGACAAGTTCGTACACTGTATTTTGCTCTATGATTCGTAAATTCAGCCGACTAGTTTTTAAATTGTCTGTCATGAACACGGGAACTAGCAGCAATTTACCTTGATACAATCTCGTTCCATGGTCACTGGTTAGGTCACTTACTTCGTCCAAGGTCACATCAGAGTCACTTAAAATTTTCTTACCTCCAGTCACGACAGGTCATAACCTTCCCGGTCCAGTATGTTCGTCACGGTCCAGTCACTGACCTTCTCGTCACATTTTGCGTCACAGCATGGTTCTACTTAATCCTTCCCTCCAGTCTGGCCAGGTCTACGTAACTCTTCCCTTCCAGGTCACTGTCAGCGTTGTCACTAACTTTCCTCCAAGGTTCAACAGCAGGCTCATAACCTTCCTCCAGCGTCATGACAGTCATGACTTCCCTCCAGGTCACAGCAGCTCAGAACCTTCCCTCAGGTTCACAGCGACGTCACTACCTTCCCTCACGTACTGACTTTCCATCCAGGTCACTGACCTTCCCTCCATGCTCACAGTGCAGGTCTCGACATAACCTTCCCTCCAGGTCACGACAGGTCACTAACCTTCCCTCCAGGTCACAGCAGGCCACTAACCTTCCCTCCAGGTCACAGCAGGCCAGGTCACGACAGGTCACTGACCTTCCGTCCAGGTCACGACAGTTGACCAGGTGGGGGTGGGCGGTGACCAGCCGTCGCACCACGTCCAGGTCACCTGACTTGGAAGACTCGAGCAGCTGGTACTCAAGGCTGGTGCTGGCCACGCCGGGCTCGTCTGCAGCGAACACACAGCGTTAGGCAAGAAGTAAGAACCATTAGTAGGACAATACATACAATTACGGATATTAGAAATTCGATTGTTCAGAAATAATTATGTAACTACAATTTAAAGGTGCAAAGTCAAGGCAATCGTTGCAAAAGTGACGCCAGTGACGTCATCAGAGACGTACCGAGCAGCATCTTCTGGACGGGCTCGGTGGCCACCTGGGCGGCTGTGCAGCCCTGTAGCGACACGATGCTGGCGTCCACTCCGTACGACAGGAGCAGACGACACATGGCCATACAGCCGTCCTGGGCGGCACGGTGCAGCGCTGCAACAGGTCAGGTCAGGTCACAGTAAAGCAACAATGTGCAGACAGGCCGATAGGTCAGGGCAACTGAACTTCCACTGTCACATGAAGAGACATACTCCGCACTGGATCAGACTAGAGCTTTATGACTGTCTCGGCCCGATAGGAAACATCACGGAGACCTAGAGGAATAGCGCAGAGATGGACTTCAGTAAATATATGTCAGCGACCAGTGCCGACAGCTATTCAGTTCCCACAAGGAAACACTCCGTCTCCGTATATGGCCACCGGGACAGCCGTCTACAAGAGGGCAGCATACATTACATACGCACCCACGGTCAGCCAGCAGCGTTTGGGTTTCGCTCCGTGACCCGTGTACCCCAGACCGCGAGTCGTGAGCAACTCATGAACAGAGAAGTGTGAGCCACGCCCCCGCCCCACCCACAGTCCACACCTCCCCGCTACTGACCCGTCCGTCTTGTCAGTGCCGCCCGCCCC
>VOPJ01015379.1:0-36739 GCA_014673585.1 Semibalanus balanoides
TCAATTGGCCTGCGCCCCCCCCCCCTCCTAAAAAATCCTGGATACGCCCCTGCCCTCCCCCCAATTTAAGCCGAAAGATATTTGGCCCCATGACCTGCGGCCCCACCCCCAGCGGCCACCAGTGTGTAGTGTGTACAGTCTATAATTAGACCCTTTTGTACTGGCAAATAATACTGATTTATTTGTGTCGCGTAGCGCCGCATTTTTTTTTTTGCTTTATTTTTTGGTCTGGATAACTATTAGAAAGGTTCTAAAATCAATACAGATCAGCCAAAGGGCACCAATACAGACACTCAATGAGATTCTTCCACAGCAAAGATAGCATAAATTTCCGCGCAATGACACAAAAATGTGTAATTTTTTACTTTTTAATCACAAAATCATAACAGCTTGGGTGCAGTTACTTCAGTTTTTTTCTTCTTCAGTTCAGGTGTTATGAGGTCTCCATAAAGATGGCTTTTCAGTCCTCACGTCATATACATTATACAGGCAGTAAAATACTGAACTAAATAAAATCATGCAATGTGCTATCATTAAAGGTATCCAATAAAAGCGATTACAATACAAGAACAGACACTTTCAAGTACAGAAACATCACAGGTAGTCACGTTCCACTTCTATCATCCTTTGCGCGGTCTATGCTGTTCCATGTGTATTTTTTTTTATTAATTACCAATTTCAAAACGTTTCATGGATTTCCAGCCACGAAAACACATCATAAAAAGCTAAAATGGGGGTCCCTATGGGTTCGTTATCGACACAAACCGATAGTCAACAAACATCGTGATATCGAGGATTTATTAGGACGCACGTGCGGCGTTTTTATCTCTTAATTTTGCACCATTTCGCTTAAAATAGGTGAGTTTTCAGCAACGTAATGGGGGCACCAGGACACCAGGGACACAAGGGCCTCCCCCATCCTCCTGAATTCAAGGGGGTCAGGTGCTCGGTGCATCCCCTAGCCCCACAGTGTCACATACCGACAAGGTGGTGCCCCTAGTGGGGCCCCTGGTACACCGGCGCCGTTTTGACCCTGGTACGCCGGCGCCGTTTTGACCCTGGTACGCCGGCGCGGTGGTGCCCCTGGTACACCGGCGCCGTTTTGACCCTGGTACGCCGGCGCGGTGGTGCCCCTGATACACCGGCGCGGTGGTGCCCCTGGTACACCGGCGCCGTTTTGACCCTGGTACGCCGGCGCGGTGGTGCCCCTGATGCACCGGCGCGGTGGTGCCCAAGGTCATATAACAACATTGAACATGGTGCCCCTGGTACAACGGCGTTGTGTTGCCCAAGTGGTGCCCCTGATACACGGGCGCGGTGGTGCCCCTGATACACGGGCGCGGTAGTGCCCATTGTTCAAAGAACACTAAATAATTCGCGCCGCGTAACGGCGCGGATTTTGCTACTTTATTTTGGTGGTGCCCCGGCACGGTGGTGCCAGAGCAACGCGGTGGTGCCCCTTCACGCAAAGCGAAAAATTTCGCCCCGCTACGAGACACGGAATTTTGCGGTTTATTTTGATGGTGCTTGGGCGTGGTGATGCCCCTTTACGGCCCAAGAGAGAGGGGGTCATGACCCCGTGACGTGACCCCCTGGATCCGACACTGGATAGCTGTTTTTGCAGTGACATCCGGCAGAACGCATGATTTGTGATAGACACACGTTCTAAGTTTTGCAATTGACCGGTTAACAAAGAAACAAAGCGCGATCTAAGAATGAGACACGCGCGCACTAATGTGTACGGCGGCCGGCCGGCCGCGTCCCCCGGCTTCAGGTCACAGCGACGCCGGTCTCCGGGGTCGTGGCAACTAAATTAGTATAGCCTTGAAATTAGTGTTGTCACCACTTTTTCGGCTTGAGTGTTCTCCCTGGTTTATACAATCTTGCAACGCCAATAGGCGTTGTGTTAGAATCTGAAAATGTTGGGGGCGGCTGCCCCCAACATTTCCATGCGTCCTTGTATGGAGGTCAGAGGGGGACTTGAAGGCCAGATGATGCCATCTGGAAGCCGGAGGGGAGGTCAGAGGGAGGACTTAATGAGGTCAGAGATGGGCCTCTGGAGGCCACATTGGCGGATCCAGAAAGTGTGATTTTGACAGTTTGGGGGGGGGCAAATCCCAAAAATATAGTCGATGAATTCTGGAAAACCTAGGATTTCGCTTGCTTATGTATCAATAACTGATTTAAAACAAACTTTCTCTAGTAAAAGTTGCTTAGTTTTACAACAAACTAAGGAAATGTGTCAAATTTGCGCCGATTTTGGGTGGTTTGGGGGGGCATGGCCCCCCCTGGATCCGCCCTTGGGAGGCCAGAGGGGTCCTTTGAAGGTCAGAGAGGCCCCTGAAGCCCAAAGGGAGACTTATACAAGCCAGAAAGGCGCTCTGGAGGTCAGATGGTCTCCCTTGAGGTCAGGGCCCTGTACAAAAGTGAAAGGGGGGGCCTATACTAGATGGAGGCCGAGGAGGTGCCCGCATGGACAGTGGCTATTTTAGAAATCCGCCAAGGGGGGGGGGGGGGGGGGGGGGCAAGCCCCCTCAAGGGCGCCAAAACCACTCATGAGCAGCCGTCAGCGAAAAAAATTGCTGAGGCGGGGGGGGGGGGGGGTAGGCTCAGATAGAGAGTTTCCGGAGGCGGCCAATGATTTACCAATTTGGTACTTGATTCCCTGCCCAAATATCCTTTAAAGGCGCCCTCCGAAGTTCCACATTTTACCTCTGAAGGCGGCCTCCTCCAAAATATCTCCTGAAACGCCCTACGGGAATCATCTCCGAGAGGGGCCCTCTCAAATAGCTCGAGAGACAAACCCTCTGTGGAACCCGTCATGAGGCGCCCCCACCCAGTCCACTCAGCGAAAAACAAGCCCCGCCCCCTTGGAGGTATTTAGGTGAGGGAGCCCTCGGGCCTCGGAGATATGTATTTAGGGTGATTTTTGGGACAAGCACCCTTACGTGGTGAGAAAGGCCGCCTTCAAAGGTGAATCGCATCTTAAGGGCCCATTGGAATGGTATGTGGGAAGCCGCGTCTTTCAGAGATGTATCGGAAAGGCCGCGCTTCAATACGCTTCTAGATAAATGTATCGGAGACACACCCACCGAACGTGTATAAGAGGACGCTTTGAAGTATACGGGGAGGGCGCCATCGGAGACGCTATCGGAGGGCGTCTTTGAGCCTGGCAGAGTGTAGAATTATATTGGGGAGCAGTCGTTTTCAAGGTGCATTGGGGCGTTTGGGAGGTATGTAGGAGGGCGCCTTCATGTTGGTATCGGAGAAGGCACTTGGGTGTGTATGGGAAGGGCGCCTATTGGAGTATGGTTTGAGGGCGCCTTCAGAAGTTTATCAAGAAAAGAGGGCGCCTGTGAAAGTGGAAAAGCGTAAGGGTGTATTAAAAGTCGCCCCCTTTTTTGTGAGCTATGGTGGGAGGGCCGCCTCTGAAAGCATTTGGGAGGCGCTTTGAAGGAATGTGAAGGGAGCAGAATACCTTGTCAAGTACAGCACTCATGGTGCGTACTGCGAGCGCGCCTCACATCAGCTTTGTTTCAAGTAAACGGCGCTTCATATTCAGCGGAGCGCGTCTCACATTCAGAGCGAATTGGGGGCGCCTTCAGCGCCCTTTACTGAAGTATGAGGCCGCCATTTTTCAATGAACCGAAGGCGCCTTCGGCGCCTTCAGTGCACAATATGAAGGGCGCCTTCGGTCCCATGAGGGCGCGCTTCGGTCGCCTCAGGGGGGGGCATGGGTGCGGGTGACCCCCGCGCGTAAATACGGCGCCCCTGCCCAGTAGGACGCGCTGACGTCAGAACCGGTCCTTGGAGGCCAGAGGGGAGGTGAGAGGTCAAAAGAAAGGCCCCCTTCTCAAATAGAAGCCCATCTGAAATAGAGATCCCCTACATTTCCACTTGCCCCCCCACAAAAATCCGTGGCGCCGCCTCTGCCAAGGAACACCATGGGCATTGCCTGACCCGGTTTGGGTTGGCCTCACAAACTGCCATAGCATTTCTACGTTTGAGCATAAGCCTAACCAATAACTTTGAAACGTTGAAATAATCGCTTACCTGTTTGGACTCAGTTCTCTGTTGAGTGCGACGTGCGCATGTTCCATTTACAGCTTTCCGCCTCCGTTTCTTCGCCTCACATTCACCAACGGAAGCAAATGAATCAAAAGTCATTTGAATGGGCAATTCGAATAAATCACTGCTCGCGCCCGATAGCACGCGCTCTCCCTCACTGCCACTATTGTTACCGACCGGTTGCTATGCGCCGACGCAACGCCGACGATAGCCAGAGGCGTTTTAACGCAACACATGCGACATGCGCTACACGACAACTGATTTGTCTATGGTAGTGTCATCTAGCGGCAGAGCCTTTCTTGGATTCTACGGTAAATAAAACATTGTGAATGAAGAGTCAGCGTTGTGGAAGTGTTCTTGCCACTACGTGCCGTGGGCAGGATAGTCAATAGTGTAAAGTAAACAAGGAGTGGTTTGCGGACATGTGCGTGGATCCTATCAGCGGATCATCCCCATATCTGATCCCTTTAGGAGCTTATCTTGGATCCATAGGCGGATCTAGAACGGGTGGTTTGGGTGAGGGCCGAGGGGGTCCCCAAATATCTCACACAATTATGAAATCTTATCGGCTTTCGTTTCCTGTCTTATGCATTGATAGCTGATTAGCTGATATCAGATCAGCAATGGATGAGACAAATCCATGATATCAGGGATGTAGCTTCTCCATTTTTTTTTTATTTTTTTTTTTGGGGGGGGGCTTGACCTGTGAAAAATCGCTTTTAAGGAAATAGTTCACCTTGGATTGTTTTTCAAAGACAATTTGATTATATTTTCAAAAACAACTCCTTTTCATGTCAAAAATAGCCATACATCGCGCCGATTCAGGACAGAAGGACGTAAATTATTAATTTCATCAAAACTACCTATATGCGTACTCTCCGCAACGTCAAACGTGGCTCAGCCAATCAGATTCGAATGTATAGTCACGTAAGATTACTGCATAGCCTCTGTCCAGGTGTGTGAGGCCCACAATCCTTCGACAAAAAGTTAAATATATTCGGCTGGAGAGCTCTTTCAGCCCAGAAAACTTGCAGTCAGGGGTTTCTAAACATCGGACTACAAAATGCTATCTCAGTTTCAAAACCCATGTTGTAATAGGTGAACCTTATGTTACGCTGACCATCAAAAATTATAAAAAGTCCAGATTTCTCCCCGGATTTCATTGACCAGACTTCCTGCGTTCCAAGTTTCGGCGGAGCTGGAGCCAAAAGTTGGGGGGTTCCCCATCTGAACACAGGAAACTAACACCTTCGGCTGATATATAACAAACGTATTCCCTTAGCAAAACTTGCTTTAAATAATTGTCTCCTATATAATCCGGAAATGTTCAATTTTTGCGCGACTTCAAGTGCGGTTTGGAGGGGTCATCGACAGGGGTCGTATATTAGGGGGTCACTGCACATGCCCCCCCCTCGCTGTAGGCCTGGGCACCCTGTCCCTCATGCACCGAAGGCGCCTCGGTGCTGAAATGCGCCTCACATTCAGCAAAGGGCGCCGAAAAAGGGGCCGAAGGCGCCTTTCGCTAGATGTGAGGCGCGCTCCGGCTGAATATGAACTACGTCCCTCCCTCGATGGATCCACCGTTGTTCTGCTGTTCTATAGCCTTGGATCCACCGTGCTCGGATGCCCGGTACGTCAGGTGCTGCAGTCTGCACCGAAGGCTCTCGGGCCACTTTTTAGTTGTATTCGGCCTTATGAGTTATGCTACACCATTCGATGCAAAATACAGTTTCAGCATTGCACAAATCTGGTTATTAATCATGAAATGCGCACTGCGCAGTATGTAGTGTATACACGAAAGCCTGCGGAGGGGATATGTCCCTCCGGGCCGGAATTGGGTTAGAAATTGGGTTAGTTGATCAGCAAGTTGTGCAGTTAAATACCGGTGTCGGTTCGCCTCTGTAGCCACTATGCAGTACGCGGGACTGACTGACTGGTGCAGCTAGTCAGTGGGAGTGGCAGGGTCACCGGAACGTCACAAACCGCCTGCGTTCACCAGAAGCTGCTGAGCATCTGAACGACTGATGAGCCGATAACTAAGCGTCCTGACATCAGGGCAGCGAGCATCATCAACCATTTGAGTACACGATTGGCCAGTAGGTGGCAGAGAACACGCCGTGTATTATTTGTACGCGGGTGGTGCAGTTTTCAGGGGCGGGATCGATGGTCCGTAAGCAAGGAAGCTGCATCAGTGTCAGCTGTGTCTGAAAGGTAAAATTGCCTTGTCAGGTTGTTCTATTTTTCCAAATCAGTCTATCAGCTATCTGCGTCTTCACGAGTCGCGATACCGACATTTGCCCATACACCCGGTAGGAGTTTGGCATGATTGTGTGCGTGTGCTTTTCAGGCAAGTATTACAATACATGTCACATCACAAAAACCGCATCAATTCTATTATTCAAAATTGCATTGATGGTTCAATCATTGAATAGATTAGACTTCCCCAGAAAAGCGGAGACCTGAACCCATCAAATCACAAAATATTCGGCACACTGATCGACGGTGGAAGCGTGAATTTTACAGGCCCAAGCATTCCTGCTGGGTACGATCCACTGATGAGCGTCAGTGCTGCCATTGGGCGCAGGTCATCCCACTCGGGGTCAAATAACGGCGCCGAAGCGACTCGAACACAGCGTTCCAGATAGAGCGAGGAATGAGGCCCGCCGTTCTCCCGACTACAGAGAATGGCCGCAGAGCTACAGAGAATGGCCGAGTAGACCCTGCACACTGCTCAAACACGCTCACATTTCTACCATTTATTGCACAAAAATGTACATTTTGTCACATGCGTAACACAGCAAAGCCGCTCTTCGAAAGCAGATTTGTTGGGTTCGATCGAGAGAACAGAGGGTAAAATCATACCGGTCGCTTTCCCACCGGTCCTCCGCAGCGGTCAGCGGAGGGCGCGGCGCTGCGCCGCCGTACACCTAAGTAGAGGCGCCTTGTGGAATGTGGGACAACAGCTGTATCACATCACGGCGGCACCGGTGGCCGGCCTCGGCCAGTCGCAGTAGTTCACAGAACCACCGCAGCGCGGCGCTGCGGCGACCACAGCACGTTTCAACAACCAACAACAGGCGCACACGCGCGCGGCACGGACCGCGGACGGTAACACGACAGCAACAGCGGCGGCGGCGGCGGCGGCGGCGGCGGCGGCGGCACGCCAGTCGAATCCGGCCGACTCGCCGGCCGGACGGACGGACGGCGGGGCGCAGCGCCCTCTAGCTGTTGTTCTTGAGCTCCGGGTTGGAGGCGAGGAATGCGTCCGGCCGTCGGTGGTCGCTCAGCGCATTGTGCATGGTCAGGTCGTGCGGTAGCTCGGACTTCTTCCGCAGCAGCGGCTTCGGCTTGCCTCCGTGGATGTTGTTCGCCATCTGCGGGCGGGCGGGGTCGTGGTGGCGAGGCGTTAGTGGATGCGGCGTGACGCTTTGCTTCTGCAATCTCTATATCGGAACATTTACGTTTGAAAAGGCATGGCTATCACAGCACAAAAAGTACAACTATACAAATGCTGCCATTTGGTACCAAAGTGTACATCAGCAACATCCGTGATAGAGGTAGTGGACAACTAGGAATCACGGATAAAATATAAACATAACGTCAAAGCCAAATGATACCGGATTCTGGACCAGGACTCGTCGGACCATGATTCCGGGTAAGATGTGGAGGCCGGACTCTCACCGCGTCCAGCCGCCGGCCGCAGGGGACAGCCAACAGGAGCAGGATCACCGTACGCCTCCGCCGTCTCCGCGGCGGGAACCCACCCGCCAGCGATTTGGCGGGACTGGGAGCCTGGAACCGGCACGACATGACATGGAGCGGCCGGGGTTAGGTGAGGTGAGGAGAGTGAGGTGAGGTGAGGGAGGGGGAGGGGAGGGTGGAGGATGAGGATGAGGATGAGGTATGAGGATTGAGGATGAGGATGAGGATGAGGATGAGGATGAGGATGAGAATGGAGGTGACGTGAGGTGAGGTGAACTGGCGAGATGGTGAGGTTGAGGGTGAGGTGAGGTGAGGTGAGGAGAGAGAGTGTGAGGAAGGTGAGTCGAGAGGAGAGGAGAGGAGAGGAGAAGGAGGAGAGAGAGGTGGTAGGAGATGTGTGAGGTGAGGTGAGGTAGGTGAGGTGAGGTGAGTTTAGAGAGGGAGAGGAGAGGAGAGGAAGGAGAGGAGAGGAGAGGAGAAGGGAGAGGAGAAGGTGAGGAGGTGAGGTAGGTGAGCGTGAGGTGAGGGTGAGAGGTGAGGTGAGGTGAGGTGAGGTGAGGTGAGGTGAGGTGAGGTGAGGTGAGGATGAGGTCGCAGTCACGACGGCACCCACATGAGAGATGATTCGTGAACAAGAGGGAATGCGGAGAACATAATGAACGAGGAAATAATAGCAATGATATGGAGAATGACAGCATGTTGTTTCGCACAGAAAAGGGATGATGGATAACCTTGAGGCTGGAATAAGCCAGGAAAATGATAACATTCTAAGGCAATAGCTAAAAAGGAGGAGGTAAAGAATACACGGGTAGAGGACAAAACTAACATACAAGGTCACCGCTAAGGTAAGGACACTCGTGCGTAAGCTCACCCACACGGAAAGAGCTTTGCAGTGGTCAGGCTTGGGAATAACAACAGAACCCTGTACCACGGACCAACATAGACATCCTAATCAACTGCTGTTATACAGCCGCCAGGCGCACCGCCGATGGGCCCTCCACTAGCTCCCCACTCCCTGGCGTTTATTCGGAATGTTTGTCTGCGTCCAGCCTGGCGTCATCATCGTCCGCTGTCGGCGAGGCGGCAGCGGCGGCGGCAGTGGCGGCGCTCGGCGGACCCACGTCTAGATCGGCCGCCAGCGACGGGTAGTCGGGGTTCTTCTTGGCCATTTCGACCACCCGGCGCCACGCCTCCTCCTGCTGACGCTGTTTCTCCCGCTCCCTGGTGGAGGGGGGGGGGGGTCAGACGGGGAAGCTGCAGACAGGAAACTATTACAGTGTCCGTCCGTCAACGACAGGAGAACTTAGCCTATAGTGCATTACAGGTCAAAGAGAGTGTGCCTAATGTGAGCATTAATATCGCATATCAAGGCCTGAAACGGTCTGCCATTTGCAGACGTTTTAGAAGATGTAGTCTGTCAGAAGACAGCCTGGGCACATGGTTCAGTGCTGTAAAGGTTAACGTCATGTGAAGATAACATGATACCTGTACGACCCGATAGCGAGGTCAACAATTCTCAATAGCATACCGGAACCTAGCGGCCCTGCGCCGAATGAGTATGTTGTGACCATAAATCTACTACCAACAGACCAGACCAGTCAGGATCAACGCTAACATGCATCCCACTATGGACAGAACCGGTACTAACTTTTGTTTCTCCAGCTTGTTCTGCTGTGTGCAGTCGTCGAACAGCCTCTGGTTCATCTCCATGAACAGCTTCAGCGCGTTGTAGATGAGCCCGTGGATGGTCCTGTAACCCAGCACACCACACGTCACACGACCAGCTGCTGTTGCCATTACCACCACACGTCACACGACCAGCTGCTGTTGCCATGACAACTCACGCCGCATCACATGAGCCCGTGGATGGTCCTGTAACCCAACACACCACACGTCACACGACCAGCTGCTGTTGCCATGACAACTCACGCCGCATCACATACACAACTGCCCACAGGTTATGCTCGTTGACATTTCCTGATTCCGCGTCTTTCGTTACACTGGCTATATTTCGCTTCATAATATACCCAATATGTCCTATCCAATCAACATGGTATTCTGGAAGGCAGGCTCCGTAACCCGTGAGTCACGGGGGGGGGTCAACTGGAAAAGATCTCAAATAAGCTGTCAGTAGACACAGTCCCTTTAAGCACACCCTATTGCTTGTTTCATAACATTCACAACACATCCGGGTTCATTTGCATTCATTCATCATTGCATTGACACCACATCGGTAGGGAATGAATACGATCGGGTGATTCTCGTGCATGGCAATCAAATGGGGTTACATAGCAACACCTGCGCTCAATGATGTAGCCGCGTCGGAAATAACAGGCCGACGGCACAATTGTCATTAGCATTGAGCCCCACGTCTCATCACCCGCCAGATGGCAGCACGTGCACACGCACGCACACGCGCACACCTTGATACACATACAGCGATCGTTTTCGTACCGTCCGGCATCGCTGCTGACCGCGTTGCCTGATGATGTGAGGAGACTGGAACCGACACGTTTCAAACGGGCGGCACGGTCTTTCTTTTGGCAATAGTTGACTACGGTGTGTGTGTGTGTGTGTGTGTGTGTGTGTGTGTGTGTGTGTGTGTGTGTGTGTGTGTGTGTGTGTGTGTGTGTGTGTGTGTGTGTGTGTGTGTGTGTGTGTGTGTGTGTGTACGTTTGCGTGATAGTTTGGTTTCCAATCGTGGGAATTATGACTTTCCTACTGTTTTATTTAACCGACCCATGACACGTAATAGTAATAGCCACTCGTATTCGCAGAGTGCCTGTTGACGTTAATACATACATGTTTTTTTAGTCCGAACCATTTGAATGGATGGATTGCCGAGGTCAGGATCCACGCTAAGCATAGCTTGTTGCGCAGGCCCTGACCTCTACCGTCTGATCCGGCAATTCCAGGCAGCCGGCATAATTTAGAAGCGAAAGGTTTACGTGCCCGACATACCTGGACGGACACGGTCCGTCCCGCTCACTGACGTCACCTGACCTTGTGTGCGACCGCTGCCACTGGCCGCAGGTCAGGGACAAATAGCGAGCGCCGAAGCGACTCGAACCCGGGCTGGCACTACCGGGATGGGTCAAAAGTCCGGCGCTCTCCCACTGAGCTACAGGGGCGGGCAAAATACATAGACATACTCCACAACGGCTGGGCAGGTTGTGTGCAAACTTGGTGTGTGGTTAGGGACCTCTCAGCCAAAAATTTCCACAAGTCGGGGGTGGCGTGCCTCCACACGTGCGCACCTATGTTATATCTCAGAAACTACTTACCTGATTAAGTTGAAACTCACCATACATTTTCTTCGCGCTCGCTCGTTCATCGCCAACTACGGCGCCTTACTCGTTATATCTATTGCCGTCTCCATATATGCTTATATTAACCACAATAGATGCAAATAACCAGAGCACGCTACAGCCCACGGCGCTCTGCCCGCCGCTCACAACTCACTTGTTCCAATGCGACTTTGAGTTTTTGTAGAGCACGGGGTACATGATGGGCAGTATGACGCTGGCGTTCTCCGTCATCAGCGACATGATGTACTCGTTGTTCCAGTAGTAGAGTGCCCTCTCCGCCACCTGCCGAGAACATGACAGGTGACGACCAAGACAGGAGAGACCACGCCGTCAGACCGTCAACACAGCTGCGGTGGCCAGGCTGGGACCGGGCAGAGCAGCCGCCTGCTCAACTACGACTACAGTAGGACCCCGTCAGGAACGATAATGTGATGACGTTGCTGCGAGCACTGACAAACACTGATTTGCGTGGGTATATTCTGTACAATTAAGATCGTTTTAGTCCTCGGAAACGCGTGCATAAATCATTCAACGCCTTATATGATGCATAAGATCTCGTAATTTAAGAACGGTGACATAATACCTCCTGCGAGCAACGCATTCTCTTCGCAACTCCATGGCAATGCAATATACCGCCTCGGCGCAAATAACTACACAACCACGTAATAGACCTGGTTACCAAAGCCAAGCAGATCAATACAGTCGCCTGGCCAGTAGTCCCATACAGCTCTTGCTGGCTTCAATACACCGAGTGTTTCTTCCCCACTGACTCCTAAATTTTCAGGGTCTCTCCTCTGTCGTCACCTCGATAATCGGTGTCCCCCTCCTTATCATCCTGGACCGACCTCCCCTCTTCCCACTGTACCCAGCCTTTCCCAGCTTTCAGAGTCGGTGGTGAGCCTCACCCTCTGGTCGCCGTGTCTTTGCTCCACATCCAGGACCCATCCATCTCTGCCCTACGTCGTTTCACAGATTGGACCCACCCTCTGCCCGTGCTTTCTGCACCAGGACCGCACCCTGCAACCCCCTTACATTTCTAAGCCCACCTGGGGAGCCAGCACCTCTCCTGTTACACCTGTGTCAGCCTGTGACCCAGTCTCTCCCGCTCTTTCTCACCAGAGCCACCTCTCTCCCTTCTTTCACATTCCTGACCCACCCTTTGCCCGGATCAATTTCCCACACCGGACCACCCTCTCCCGCCTAACCCTTCTCACCTGGACCCACCCTCTCCCCGTCTTTCCCACCTGGACCCACCCTCTCCCCGTCTTTCACATCTGGACCCACCCTCTCCGTCTTTCTCACCTGGACTCACCCTCTCCCGCCACCTTTCTCACCAGGACCCACCCTCTCCCGCCACCTTGCTCACCTGGAAGTGTGGTGAGGAGATGCAGCGGGCGATCTGACGGAACAGAGGCGCGATGACCTTCTGGAACTCCACCGGCTCCATCACGTCCAGGATCTCCTCAAGCTCGTTGAGGAACATCACCTCCTTGGGACTGTGTGTCTTGGGCCAGTACTTGAGCAGCGCCAGGATGACCGGCTCCGTCAGCGACGGGTCCTTCTCCAAAAACTGCAGGCGGGCGGGCGGGGTCAAACGAGGTCAGATGGGGTCAGATGAGGTCAGATGGGGTCGGATGGGTCAGACAGGGTCAGATGGTGGTCAGAAGGCACCAGAAGAGTCAGGTTGGGTCAGACATGGTCAGTTCAGGTAAATATAATTAAATATTATCAAACTTGGCAAGCGGAGTCGGTAGGGTTAGCTCAGGTAAGGGCAAACAAATACAAAGTCGACTGGAAAGGGAAATAAAAGAGCGGCACCTCTAAGAGATCAGCCATAAAGTGACGATAACAGACGCCAGCAGTCGGGCATTCAGCACCCGACAACGTCTATAACACCGCGTCATCTGTCCCGCTCCCAATGTCAGCCTCCGGGCCAACTCCACCGGGAGCCCACACATCCCCTACACCCCACATGAGCCGCCGCGCGCGCCATTGACCGCCCTCTGAAGCTCCCCGGTCTCCTCAGCGCCGTGACCGTCTCTCTGGGAACAGCAAGGCGTCCTTGTCGGACCATTCTCCGGTCAGCTGCCGGAGAAGGTCGCCCGTGTTCAGACGCTGAGACACATAGGCGGCCAATGAGCGCGGGCCGTGCATTGATTTTCATCCGCGGCAGGCGACCACTCGGAGCGATTGCGGTCTCTCCACTGGCGACGGCCGGCACGACGAGGTACCTGGGCCGGCGGCGGACGGCGACAAACGCACCGCGTAACTTTCTACTCGTCAGCTATACAATATTGTATTTTATAAGGCCAGATTTCGTCACCTACGAAGCAATTTTGAAATCAGACAACTGAAAAATAATACGGAACAATTTGCAGTGCGAAGGGTTTCATACGCTTTATCGACATAATTTTCCATTTGAAGATCACCGCCGCTCAATTTCCAAACCCCTTAATTGAACGAGATTCTATCATCTAAGAAGTAATTTGTTAATAACTTTAACACATAACAACTTGCAGTGCAAAGATTACATACCTTTGTAGCCAATTTCATTTTCAATTACGCGATGGCCTCTGCTGAAACGCACACATCCCCACAGCAACATGTAATCTTCTACAAAGCCTTATTTCATTTCGCATCACTCGCATAACCCACATTCCCTGGTGTGCTGCTGTCATTGCTTACCTGTACAATACAGTAGGCCAGCTGCGGGTGGTACACGGAGAGCGACTTGACCTTGTGCAGCGGCATCAGGACCTTGAGAAGGAACGCCTTGTGCTCCTCCTTCAGCGGCAGCGCGAAGCCGTTGATGATGCTGCCCAGGATCTCTAGGAGCTCGGCGATGCCGTTATGCCGCTCCGTCTCGTATATGAACCTGTCGGGGAGGCGAGGGGGGGGCGTTCGATGGTCAGACGAGGGCGCGATGGCTCGTGTGTGATTACACAGGGGTGTTGACGCGCCATGTTGACGTCAGCTGTCGGTGACAAGGTCTACAGGTTCACTACTGGCCCGGTGAAATGAGAAGATCCGCCGGATTTGACACAGCGTGGCGGTCGTGGGGAGACAACTATCTGTTATACTGGATGATTGTGTCATCAATGATGTGGTATCTCGACAAGTTACTAGTATCATAGTATCATAGTTTATAGTACTATTCATAGTACCCATTCATCTCAATTCATTCCCAACGATATATTCCACTTAAACATAGTTACACCCCTTTCTACTGGAACCCACCCTATTCCCAGTAGATCGCCCTACTGAATTTCATCCATTCAAGGGTGCTAGTTACAGCCTTGTCAACCACAGGAAGGGTGTTCAAAACGGTCTTGAAAAAGATCTTGTTGTAGTTAGACGAGAGGGCGCTCTTGGCAACTCTGATTAAAGTCAAACAGCACGGCAATCTACAAAACAATCGGTCACAATCGTGTTGTAGGCGGTTCGAATCAAGCTGAATAATCAAGCTGAATCAGCCAGGACTCTCTACATCGGTCGAACATAGACACGCTTGCAATAACTTGCTTTGCGAACTTGACATTGCGTTCTGGGACACACCGAGACAAACACACGAAAACTTGGCAACAGACTGTGACGGAGACAGACGGAGACTGACGGAGACTGACGGAGACTGATGGAGACAGACGGAGACTGACGGAGACAGACGGAGACAGACGGAGACAGACGGAGACAGACGGAGACTGACGGAGACAGACGGAGGACCAGACGGAGATGACGGAGACTGACGGAGACTGACGGAGACTGAAACGGGAGACTGACGGAGACTGACGGAAGACTGGACGGAGACCTGTACGGAGACACTGACGGAGACCTGCGGAAGACTGACGGAGACTGACGGAGAACTGACGGAGACTGACGGAGACTGACGGAGACTGACGGAAGACTGACGTGAGACTGAACGGAAGACTGACGGAGACAGACGGAACAGACGGAGAACAGACGGAGCAGACGGAGACAGACGGAGAAGCGGAAGACAGAACCGGAGACAGCGGAGACTGACGGAGACTGACGAAGACTTGACGGGAGACTGAGACCGGAGACAGACGGAGACAGACGGAGAAACGAGACAGACGGGACATACAGAGACTGACGGAGACAGACGGAGACAGACGGAGACAGACGGAGACAGACGGAGACAGAGACGGAGACAGACGGAGACAGACGGAAAGACGGAGATCAGAACGGAAACAACGGAGACAGACGGAGACAGACGGAGACAGACGGAGACAGACGGAAGACAGACAGGGAGACATACAGGGGTAAGACGGGAGACAGACGGAGACAGACGGAGACAGACGGAGACAGACGGAGACAGACGGGAGACAGACAGGGAGACAGACAGGGGTAAGACGGGAGACAGACGGAGACAGACGGAGACAGACGGAGACAGACGGAGACAGACGGAGACAGACGGAGACAGACGGAGACAGACGGAGACAGACGGAGACATCTCACAACTGCAGCGTCGCAGAAGCACTCAAGTGTGGCTTCAACTCGAGCGTGAATGCCGGCCCTGAACAAACTACAGGAGCGGCTTACATTCAGCCTGATAGGAGTAACAGGCAGCCTGTCAGAATCAGATACACGGGCGGACGCGAGCTGGCGTCGTCTCCACACACAAAGCCAACGGGGAAGCCCGTTGACGGCGCAGGCAGCGTCTTGGCTGGGACTCACCTATAGAATATGTTATTCATGTGTTTCCGGATGTACGAGCGCAGACCGAGGAATTTGCCGTAGATGCGGTGCAGGGTCGTTTTGAGGAAGTCGCGCTCTCGCGGGTCCTCCGTGTCGAACGAGTCCAGAAGCTGCCGGAGACAGAAGACAGGCAGGGGTGGTGCAGGGGGTCAGTCGCTGTGTCTGCATACACGCACACAGCGGAAACAGAAGAGAAGACCCACGCGCTGGTGTGGGACCGAAACATCGCCACACAATGCAGCTGATCCGCAGGACGTTATGCGCCAAGCTTGATCTCCCGTCGTGTTCCGGAGAGGCGGTGTGACGATGTGTTGGTGTTTCAGGGCGCAGCATCTCCCATCGTCATGTGGCGGCCATCCGCTGTGTTTCGGGACACGACTGAGGCCGTGGTGTACGGCCGACCGAGTCGGCCTCACCCGTGTGTAGCCGTTCTCGTCAGTTGGAAAGGACGACTGTGGGAGGACGGCTGTGGGAGGACGGCTGTGGGAGGACGGCTGTGGGAGGACGGCTGTGGGAGGACGGCTTGTGGGAGGACGGCTGGGGAGGACGGCTTGGGGGAGGACGACTGTGGGAGGAACGGATGTGGGAGGACGGCTGGGGGTGGACGGCTGTGGGTGAGGACGCTGTGGGAGGAACGGCTGTGGGTGGACGGATGTGGGTGGACGGGTGTGGGAGGAACGACTGTGGGAGGACGACTGTGGGGGACGGCTGTGGAGGATCGGGCTGTGGGAGGATGAGGACGGCTTGTGGTATGACGGCTTGGGAGAAGTGGCTTGGAGGAGGACGGATGTGGGAGGACGGCTGGGGTGATGACGGATGTGGGAGGACGGCTGGGGGATGACGGCTGGGGGAGGTGGCTGGGGGAGGACGGCTGGGGGGGACGGCTTTGGGAGGGACGGCTGTGGATGGACGGCTGTGGGATGACGGCTGTGGAGGAACGGCTGGGGGTGGACGGCTGTGGAGGACGGCTGTGGGAGGACGGGCCTGTGGATGGACGCTGGGGATGACGGCCTGTTGGGAGGACGGCTGTGGGTGGACGGCCGTGAAAGGAAGGTGAGCGGTGCTGATGATCGTTATGTAAACATCTGCAGGTGACGGCAGCAGTAGCGGCACGGTCTCGGCAAAACAGCGATTGAACCGTATTTTTCCCACGAAAAATACCTCAACACTTTCTACCATTAACCTTTCCAAGAAGATCAAGGATTGAGTAGAAGAATCCGTGTACGTGGTGATTCCAGTCAACCATGAACAATATTTGAGACCGGTAGGTCGGGCATCAGGATCCCTAGATCGTGAAAAGGTCAACACTATGGTAGCCAATGACTGGAGAAAGAGATTGGCACAGACTCGTCGATTTCAATACTGACTCACATAAAATGCCGGAAGAGGCCATCTAAACTGAACATAAATTTCCCTTCTCATGCTCACTTGTCCCGTACCCCGTCCCCGTGGGCTAACGTAACAGCAGGGTGACGAACACGCCCCCCCCCCACCCTGTTTCCTGATAAAGGTGGCCCTCCGCACATCCTCCGTTTGAAGTGTCATCTTCATCAATCCCACACAAGTTACCGCCACCTCCCTGGATCTACAGGTGCCTACCGCAGCCTCTCCCACCCGCGTCTTATCCAATGACACGGGCAATGGCATTTACCGAGCCTGGTGACGCGGCACCTCTCCAATATTCCTACGCAGGCGACTTCTCAGCAGCCTCAGCCCTCCCGCGGCGCTGGCAGACCGGCGTCCGGTGCCTCCGGTGGCGACCAGATCCGCCGCCGGCATTGAGCGCAGATTGGCATCGATTGGAGGACAGAATCGGAGCCAGTGACGGCGGAAACTGAGGTCGGACGGGACGGTGGCATAGCCGGCCGACAGGTCACCGGTACTGTCACGCTCAGGTGTGGTCCGGCCGACAGGTCACCGGTACTGTCACGCTCAGGTGTGGTCCGGTGACAGGTCATCGATACTGTCACGCTTAGGTGTGGTCCGGTGACAGGTCACCGATACTGTCACGCTCAGGTGTGGTCCGGTGACAGGTCACCGATACTGTCACGCTCAGGTGTGGTCCGGTGACAGGTACCGGTACTGTCAGCTCAGGTGTGGTCCGGTGACAGGTCAACCGGTACTGTCAGCTCAGGTGTGGTCCGGTGACAGGTCATCGATACTGTCACGCTTAGGTGTGGCGGTGACAGGTCACCGATACTGGGTCAGCTCAGTTGTGTCCAGTGAAGGTCACCGATACTGTCACGCTCAGGTGTGGGTCCTGGTGACAGGGTCACCGGTACTGTCCACGCTCAGGTGTGGTCCGGTGACAGGTCGATACTGGTCACGCTCAGGTTGTGGGTCCGGTCAACCGGTTACTGTCAGCGCTCAGGTGTGGTCCGGTGACGGTCACCGGTACTGTACGCTCAGGTGTGGTCCGGGTGACAGGTTACCGGTACTGTCCGCTCAGGTGTGGTCCGGGTGACAGGTCACCGGGTGCTGTCACGCTCAGGTGTTGGTCGCGGTGACAGGCCACCGGTCTGTACGCTCAGGTGTGGTCCGGTGACAGGTCACCGGTACTGTCACGCTCAGGTGTGGTCCGGTGACTGTCGGGTAATGGCAGGTCAGGTCAGGTCAGGTCAGGTGAGATCAAATCAGGTTGGGTCGGATCAGGAATAGTCCAGTGATGGGTCGGGTCAGGTCGGATCAGGTCGGGTCAGGTCGGGTCAGGTCGGGTCAGGTCGGGTCAGGTCGGGTAGATCTAGTGACTGGTCAAGCCACGCCAGGTCGCGCCCCTGAACCCCAAAAGATCACCAATGATGAGAATTGGGGTTGACGGGCGTATCGACATATTTGGTAATACTACGCCTATATCCATACACCACCATAGGTCAGGTCGGTTGAGGCGCCGTCAGAATCGAAAGACAAGACGACAGACTGACGGGTGGCTGTATTCAAACGAGTTGCACAATGCATGAGGGCAATGCATAGTGGGACATTTCTACTGGTCTCAGGCGGTAACATGAGAGCCTCTTTGAATACGGGTTGGATTGGTTTAACAGTCTGACCCGGCTCAAGGGGATGGACAATGACGAGACAATATGTGAAAACAAAGTCCGGTAACATCAGCTCAGATGAAGTGAGATCACGACAGAGTAGTCCGGACCAGTCTGGCTCCCTCCCACGCCTCGTCACCCCAGCTGATCGAGTCAGTTACTGTGTATAGTCGCCGTCCCTGACGTATTAGCCCAGATCGGATTACTCTCTGCCTGGTATAGCCGTCGGAAGCAGCAGCCCGTGGTTGAGCAGGTCACGTTCCTCCGCTCGGCAGTCGGGGCGGCCACTGCGTCACAGCACGACACACGCCAGGCCGAGCGAGCTGCCAGCCGCAGCCGACTGCAGCGCCTCCCAGAGCCGGACGCAGCCGGAGCGTCATTAGTGGCGCAGAGAAGTACAGGCAGCACTGCCGATACAAGGCTGGGCTCTCGATATGAGACCGCCGGCCCCCGGTTCCGTCAGAGGAAGCAGAAAGCAGCCCACGCTCAGCAGAGGGGAGCGGAAAGGAAGCCCCACGTCAGTCAGAGGGAGCGAGAGGCAGCCCACGTCAGTCAGAGAGAGCGGAGAGGCAGCCCTACGTCAGTCAGAGGGAGCGGAGAGGCAGCCCTAACGTTCAGTCAGTAGGGATGCGAGAGGCAGCCCCACTTCCATCAGCAGGGACGGAAAGCACTGCCCCACGTCCGTCAAAGGGGGGCGGAGAGGCAGCCCGCCGGCCCACGTACGTGGGAGGGACGAAGATGCAGCCCCACGTCCGTCAGAGAGAGCGGAGAGGCAGCCCTACGTCAGTCAGAGGGAGCGGAGAGGCAGCCCCACGTCAGTCAGAGGGAGCGGAAAGGCAGCCCCACGTCCGTCAGAGGGGGCGGAGAGGCAGCCCGCCGGCCCCACGTACGTGGGAGGGAGCGGAGAGGCAGCCCGTCATAACGTACACACGGTCAGAGGGAGAGCGAGAGAGGCAGCCCCACGCTCAGTCAGAGGGCAGCGGAAAGGCAGTCCACGTCCGTCAGTAAGGAGCGAGGAGAGGCAGCCGCCGCACCGGGGAACGTCAGATCAGTTCATAGGATAAGAGGAGCGGGAAGCGAGAGCAGGGCTCCCAAGCGCGGCCCAACGTATCCGATCCGAGTCCGTAGGAGGACCAGAGATAAAACGCAACGGAGCGAATGGCACAGCACGCAGAAGGCGAGCTCTCGCGCAGTGCGATCCGATGATAACGCACGGCGACATTGACAAGAGTCTGGCGACACGGAGTGCAAAGAGCGGTAAGTGCATAGCAGCGCGCGCTGCGGAGGCCAAAGCCAGGACGACGTCAAGCACGGCGGAATCGAAGAGCGGAAAGGCAGCCCGCCGGCCCCACGTCAGTCAGAGGAAACGGAGAGGCAGCCCACCGGCCCCGCGCCGGAGCGCGGCAGTGAAAAACAGGGCGACTGACACCACTGTACACGCTGTTGCCACTCTCTCTCTCGCGCACCTATTGCACTGCACACTGGGCAGCCAAATGACCATCAATGTAGTCGGTACACCAGGCTGCATTATCAGTGTCCCAGCATTGGGAAATGTGTACGGAAAACGACACCATATGGATGCGATTTTTCCACTATTTGTCCCGAGTTGTACTGTTAATTTTCCACTCCTTATTTTAAGATGATTTGGATAATTCAAGCCCTGATACTGATTTATGGATGCATTGATAGCACGCTGTCTGCGGACAGCCTGTGTATGGAGACGCAGGTAGGAATGGCCTAGTTGCAGGCTGTTAGGTGAATATTTATAAAACAATTACATGTACTGATGGTGATTCACGCCATTTTGCATACAATCAATACTTGCGTGATATTTGTATGTCAAAGTTGAACTATAAAGCGCAAGCTAATAGACTGATACGCGATCAGAGAGTGAGGCAATGCGAACTTAATAGTATTATAAGCGGGCGGCCGGCCCCGGCCGCCAGGACAACGACAGCAGTCCACAGCCAGGGACCAGAGGCGAGAGAGCAGGCGACAAGAAGATTGAGCGGAGCGACGAAACGAGACGGGCGTTTCCGACGACTGTCAACACCGAGACTCGCTTAGGCGCGCAGAACGACGAGCGGAGTGGATGGTCATGCATAATTTTTTTGTGGCAGCCAGTAAGGCTTGTTCCAGGGCGTAGACCCGCGCAGATATGTGACAAGTTTCGATTTATACCTGAGAAGGGTCAATCAATTACGAGCACGAACGGAGTCATGCTCACAGAGATCAGGAGTCTTACAGCACAACAGGATGGTGTGAGGGACAGGGGCTCACGGAGTGATCTGGTCACACCATAGCTTGGGCAGCCTGGCGCGACGCGCGCGATTCCCGAACGTCGGATCCATGCTTACGAGTCGACCAGCATATGTCGGCAGGAGTAGATTAGAGCCGCACACCCGCCATGAGTACATCCCAACTCACTGAGGTCGTATGATCGACGATCAGAGACAGCCAATCAAAGATGGAGCGTCAAGATAATGAGATCAGTAGCCGATGGAACGGTATGATAAGAAGGATATGCCATGGCGGGCACTCAAACCTAGCATTAGCGTTATCGCAATAGTCTAGGGGGAGTTCTTCGTTTGAATCACAGACAACTCTTTCAGAGCATCGACGAAGGAGGCCGAGGCTTTGAGCGCAGGACAACAAGAGCAGAGGAAGTACCAAGACTGCTCAGATCGGAGACTGCCAGCACTGAAACACTGCCCCAGAAACTACTCGGAAAATGCGACCGTGCCCTCAATGTTGTTCTGAAATAGCTTATGTTGGGTCAAGAGCTTGTACGGATAGAGATATAGATCATCTCATGATCCGTTAGGCTGTAGCAATCCGTAAAGATGCCTTTGAAATTCCGTTAATATTATTGATTTGGTCGCATGGTATAATTCCACAATTTTAGTTTAATGCTTGCTTCTGTAAATTCACGTGCTTACAAATGCAATGACGATTCAATACAATGTAAAAGAAACGAATCACAATGAAATGACATTAAATTATCCTTTTCATGTGCTTTAATTTCTGTGCAATAAGAATACTGTTTATTTTTCTGTTGAACCTCCACACTAAACAAATGTGTCAAGCGAGTTGCGTAAGACTACCTCGGGTAACTTTAGCCACCTGAACTATTGCCATCTGACGTCACGACCAATCGGAGAACAGAATTCAAAACTACGTACAAATACTCAACTATTTTAAATACTGACCATTCCGATGAATATATAGGCAAGTCACACTCTAGAAAGCATTTGATATTCATTTTATTTTTATCAAATACAAAAAGAGTGGGTTAGGTAACCTGCAACTAGTCCATTGCCATAGGAAATAACTCTGGTGAGCGGGTAAGATAGATAGATAGATAGATAGATGTATTTGTCATGGATCCACACTTTGTGGTGGCTTTTCACCAGACACGTTCAGGACACATAAAAACAAAGGCGGTTAACAAGGTATTGGCAGTCGCCCAAGCCGAACATATCCCGTAGTCCGTACAAAGTACATGCATGTAGGCACAATTACTTACATTCATGGTCGCGACCAGACAATATCGTCGTTTTAACACAGCACGAAACAATGGCCGCATGATGATCAATACATGATTCGTTCAGCATGTTCGCGGCCCCTGCTACATAGTCTGCCGGCCTGCGGCTTCTGTTCGGATACGCGGTAGTGTGACACGACCAGCGTGTCTTGGTAGTTGTGTTCGTGCAGGTCGTGGGCACGCGTCAATGGTGTCTGCTATTTGCTCAGGATTGCCGGACGTCATTGGACGTTGGACTGCCGATACAGTATGGTACTCAACCAGCTCTGTCGCGCGCAGCCCAGCCGAGCGCCGATGGCGTCTGGACACTTGGTCACTTGCGTCTGCGGCCGCTGACAACTCGCGCGCAAAAGTTGATGATTTTCTGATACGCGGTGAATTTGGGTAGCACCGCAGGAACCATACACGCTCAAACAGTAGCGCACACTGGACAATGCGGGGCTTGCCTATGATTGTTCATGTGCCTGATGGCAGCACATTGCCGAGCATGGCTCAAGGCGATCAAAAATCCCTGTGCACCTGGAGGTCAATTGCATCAATGTGCGCCCTTAAAGTTCAGGTTTACGTCCATGTGTATGGCCTAAGTTTTTAACAGTGGTGACTCGGCTGACCCATATGATCCGTCAAATTGAAGGTGACTGTAGGGAGCTCTTCAGCACTAAGCAGTACCAAAACACAATTCATCTGAGTTTTACGGCATTGATCTTCATATCATGTAGGCAAGACCATTGGAAGACAGATTCGAGCGTCTCCTCCATGAGCAGAGAAATGATGGTCGGCAAATTTTGTTTTTCCCCGTGATAAGATCTGAGAGTCGTCCGCCAAACTGGCACATGGTGACGCCGTCCGGAACATGCAAAACTCAGGTCAATTTTCAAAAGCGCATAAAACAGCACGGCAGCTCAGACTCCCATCCCTGAACACGCCCAGTGTTCTTTTCCCCCCCGGGAGGGGCCCCTGGAACCCAAGGAATCCGGGGAAAGGGCCCTTTTTTGGGGGCCGGTACCCGGGGGGGGGGCTCCTCGCACTCGCACCTGCTGTGTGTGGTTCTCCAGGTAGCGCAAACAATGCGTTGTCAACACCATTACAGCTGGAGCTTTTCTATAGATGCTTTTGGTGAGGGATGACGTCGAAACATTTTGAGTTGTCGAGCATCACCAAAACAGAAATTTCACCACGGTCCATGGCTTGCAGCACTCGGTCGGTGACAACACTGAGCGCCGTCTCTGTGGAATGCTGTTTCCTGTAGCCATGTTGCGCGGCTGTCAACAAGTGGTGGCTCTCTAGGTAGTCGCTAAACTGCATCTGCACTACGCGTTCCACAAGCTTCATAATGCCAGGCAGGATAGAGATGGGGCGTGTGTCGGACGGGCTTTTGGTTGATTTTCCCTTCGGTATGGGCGTGACGAGTGCATGCTTCCACGCAGTAGGGACCTGACCTGTGACGAGGCTGGAGTTCACTAGGTCAAGGAGAACGTGAGCTAATCCAGGGAAATAATCCTGTAGCATCGCCACACTAACACCGTCCAATCCGGTTGACTTGGACGGTTTCATACCCAGCAGGGTCGCGTACAGGGTGTCGATGTCGATCGGCTGTACCTTGAAGGTGCCAGTGCTGACGCGCGGCAGCCTTATCGGGACAGGCCTTGTTGGTGGTGGAACCGATGCGGCCGTGGCTGGCCCTATGGTGACGTAATAGTCATTCAGTGCGTCCGGTGTAAAAGTGCGGCTATCTCAGCAAGGAGCCTGTTTGCGGCCGATGACAGGTCGTAATTGCATATTGATAAAGCCGAGTACATATATGTTTGGTTGAATTTTCCACTATTAAGGCTTACCTTTAGCCATAATTTTGAACTCCACACCCCAGCCTAAAAAAATCCTAGGTCCCCTTCGTTTGTTTATTGGGGTTTAAGGGTGCGCCGACTCCTAAGTCCTTAGGTCAATTTGCGCCCAGAATCCTAGGACCCTGTACACCATAGCATATCACAGTCACACTTCTTACGATATACACCACACACTATATGTACAGTTAAACTACCCATGATAAGCATCCATCGCTGTCTTCACATCAACACGGCCAGCACAGCGAACACCGGTAACTTCACATCTCTCACCTGCAGCACGAACTTCTGGTCGATGTGGCGTTTGGCTATGTTGGCCTGGAAGTCAGGCGACTCGAGGAAGCGTAAGAAGAACTCGTAGACGAGCTGCAGGTGGGGCCAGGCCGCCTCCAGGGTCGGCTCGTCCTCCTCCGGGTCAAACTCGGCACCGGACGGGTTTGACGAGGGCGGCAGCGTGCGAAACAGGTTCATCACCACCTGCCGGGCGGACGGGTCAGTAGAGGTCAGTAGAGGTCAGTAGAGGTCAGCCAGAGTCAGGCAGAGGTCAGCAGAGGCAGCAGAGGTCAGCAGAGGTCACAGAGGTCAGAAGAGGTCAGTAAGGTCAGTAGAGGTTCAGCCAGAGGTCAGCAGAGGTCAGCAGAGGGCAGCAGAGGTCAGCAGAGTCAGCCAGAGGTCAGCAGATCAGCAGAGGTCAGTAGAGGTCAGTAGAGGTCAGTAGAGGTCAGCAGAGTCAGCAGAGGTCAGCAGAGCGTCAGCAGAGGTCAGCAGAGGTCAGCAGAGTCAGAAGCGTCAGAGAGGTCAGCAGGAGGCAGGGCAATGTCAGCCTGGTCAGTGGTCAAGAAGTCAAGATCAGCTGGGTTCGTAGGGATCAACAGGGTGAGAAAATGACAAATGCAAGCCAGGATTAGGATAACGTCAACAAGAGAAACGGGATCAGACAGAATCAGACTGGTCGAACCGGAATCACGAAGATAAGAAACAGCTAAACATGTTCAACAAGGTAAAATCGGATTAGCAGGTGTCAGCAAGAAGCACTAAATAGCTGGCTGTGCGGCCACCTCTAATTTAGTTGCGCAAAGCGACCTACCTTTGATCTCAGCAAATTACACATACAGCTAACACCACTAATTCCGTGTTGCATTTCAGACCGGTGCTGCCGACTGCTGGATGTTAGAAGTTTGTTCCCAGTCAGTCGTCCACAGGCGCCTGCAGCCGGGGTTTGCATCTCCGATCTTTCCCACAGATCAGTCACCAACCGCCGAGCAATACAGCGCCCTCTATCCGGCCTGGGGCTACAATGACAGCGCTTTCCACTATCAATGCCTCTGAGAGCTCCAATCTGCTATCAGCCACGTCAGAATGTGGACTTCAATAGGCTCGTGTGCCGGAGTCGTATCCATGGTGACGAGGGTTGTGTGGGCGTCCAACTCCCGGCTGCTGGTTACAACAAATCTGTGGGACAGCACGCGAGAACCTTATTCCGCCGGCTGATAAGCAGTGTCCCGCGTGTCTGCACGCCTCGTCTGCACAACCATTGACAGCTGACTGCCACAGAAGACACGCTGCTTGCCGGACAGACTGGACACAACAGACCAATGAAGAAGCCGAGCAGCAGCTGGTCAACTCGGGAACACCGGCAGACTTCAGCGACGTGTCTGATCGTCTCTGGTCATCACTGAGACCATCCCCTAACTCCCTGACCATCCCTTAACTCCCTGACCATCCCTTAACTCCCTGACCATCCCCTAACTCCTTGACCATCCCTTAACTCCCAGACCATCCTTTAACTCACTGACCATCCCTTAACTCCCTGACCATCCCTTAACTCCCTGACCATCCTTTAACTCCCTGACCATCCCTAAGGTCCCTGACCATCCCTTAACTCCCTGACCATCCCTTAACTCCTGACCATCCCTTAACTCCCTGACCATCCCTTAACTCCCTGACTATCCATTAACTCCCTGTCCATCCCTTAACTCCCTGACCATCCCTTAACTCCTGACCATCTCTTAACTCCCTGACCATCCCTTAACTCCCTGACCATCCCTTAACTCCCTGACCATCCATTAACTCCCTGACCATCCCTTAACTCCCTGACCATCCCTTAACTCCCTGGCCATCCCTTAACTCCCTGACCATACCTTAACTCCCTGACCATCCCTTAACTCCCTGACCATCCCTCAACTCCCTAACCATCCCTTAACTCCCTGACTGTCACAGACATGGGCAGCACCACACCTGCCACGACTGCGCCGCAGCGGCCGGTCAGTCAGGGCCGCCGCACTGTGTGGTGGGTGGTCCTGACAATCCCATCCCATCCCAGCAGCTAACAGAGAGACGCCTCCCGGACCACTCGGTGGTCCTGAGCCGAGCCAGAGGCGACCACTCGGTGGTCCTGAGCCGGACCAGAGGCGATCACTCGGTGGTCCTGAGCCGGGCCAGAGGCGACCACTCGGTGGTCCTGAACCGGGCCAGAGGCGACCACTCGGTGGTCCTGAAACGGTCCAACGTTGGCACACCAACGCTCCTCCAGTCCAGAGAAGGTTCAGCGGACCAAACAGTCCAGCAGTTCCCAGTACGCCTCAGTACCATTAACGCTCAGAAAACTCCTCGAGGAGTGACCAAATATACCCAGAGCTACCAGGTCACAGCCGCAGCCGTCCGCAGTTGGTCGGCAGTGGCCGCCGCATTCACGCACCGCGCGCCATTCATCGCGTGACCAAGGTGTCCCGGCTCCCCACTGGGACAGCGCGGCCCGCCGCGCCGGCCAATAGAGCCCAACAGCGTTGCCTTTCCACCCGCCGCGCGGCCGTGCGGGCGGGGGGGGGGGAGGGGCGGGTCGATTTAGGGTGCACCTGACGGCTTCATCTCGGCCGCAGGAAAGGGCTGCTGAGTCGAGCTGCTCCCTCCCAGCCGGCTGCAGTTGGAGCCGGGCCGCAGAGAAGTCGCGGGAGGACGCATCTTAGTGACACTCTCAGTCTCGGGGCCAGCGGTATGGTTTATGTAGCGAGTGCTGAAGGTGTGGTGAGCGCATTGCTAATTACTGTGATTGAATCATTGATCAACGACTCTTTGAATGAATATTGCATGATTGATTCACGTAAGCCTGTGAATCACTGTGAATCATTCATCGGTGGCGATGTTGAGTGATTTAATCATGATTGAATCATTCATGTTTGCAAGTGAATCATGATTAAATCATTCATGAAAATTTGAATCATTCACAAGTCTGGCTGGATGAAAACGGCAGTGCGTAGCACAGCTAAATTTAACACGGTATTCAGACATCGATTACCCACATTTTGTGAAAGTGATGACCTCAGGTCATTTCAAATCTGGTCACCAGGTCACGTCAAGTGACCTCGCCTCCAAAAATATGTGTAGTCGTGCCAAAGCCAGTGTTTGTCCGATATATTTGAAACTTGCAGGATTTCATAGGGTCATTAGGACATACCTACAATTCGTATATCCCGGATTTCGTATATCGTTGACCTAACCAGGTTAGTTTCGAGACCTTCCCATTATAAGTCGATGGGAAATATTAAAATGCTTCGTATTCAGAGAACATGCTTTAGATCCGGCCAATTATTTCAGAATCATACTATTTTAGCTCATTCTTGATTACCCAGGTGCAATTGTTGCTGAGTGACCACTGCAGTCTGCATGGTCAGCTGAGGTCATCTGAAGTCGCCCCATATGCAACATGACCTACATGGGTCATCAAATGACCTTGAACTGAGGTCAAATTTTGAGTTAAACCTAACCACAGGTCATCATTAAAATGTTTCTAGGCGCCTTGACGAGGTAAATACGATGGTGTTAATAACGAGTGAGCGCGAAGCGCGAGCAGATACGATATTTGTATCACAAATAAGTGGCCGACCCGACCCGGCCCAACCCGGGACGACCAGACCCCAACGCTTTTGAGAAGCTTATATCTTTGGAATCACACATCCGATTGACAAGCGGTCGTCGCCATCTGATAGCCCATTCAATCAATTATGTAACTGACTTAATTTTCGCCCCCGAGGGGTGCAAACTGCACCCATAAGGGAAAAAACTACAAAAAAATAATCCACCCAGCTAAGTCCCGGCCCTGGGCCCAGTCCCAGCCGCCAACATCAGTTCCCTCACCCACCGCTATGTTGTGCTAGCATCGTCACCAAACAGGGCGTAGTTATTACATTACGTAGTCGCAAGGGGCGGCGGCCTCTGCAAGCGTTGCGAGGGGTATCCCCAGCGGTGTCGGGAAGGATTCTGATAATTGTAGACGCCTCGAGAATACTCCAGAGCGTGCGCAAAAAGGTGAAGGTAAATGGAGTTTAAATGACAGCAGACTGATGGTCTTGCTATCGGATTTATACGGGCTCGCTCGTCCTCCGCCAATTAACCCTCGCCCAGGTAGAGCAAGCTCACTGCGAGTCCGGGTAGGGGGCGTTTTTTATATTAATACCATCGTGTTTTTCTTGTCATTGCAGTTTGAAACATACTAATTTCATCTATTTCAAAATTTGACCCCGGGTTAAGGTCAAGGTGACATAAGTCAGTCAAATTGCATGTGAAGAGATGCGGCTTGACGAGACAAACGTTTGTGCACGTCCAGTTGCGAGTCTCTACGGTCATCCTGTCACGAGTTATTTACAAAAAAGTGTTCGTGACCTTGCATGACCTTTAAAATGGTCAACGACTAAAAATTGCATCCTGGTCATCGGAAAGGGTCCTAGATGACATAATACTGAAATAATTGGATTGCTATAATGTGATATATAATTATTTTGCAATTTTCACCATATATTTATAATGGAAGGTTAGCATTTGACCTGACTTCAGGTCATCAAATATTTACATATCGACCTGAAATTTTCAACAGATACTTATATACATATATTCCGGTTTTGTTAACCTCATTAACCCTATTCCTGGAGGGATGAAAAGTATACGAATCTGTCGGGGGGGGGGCTTATCGGCCCCCTTCAAGATTTTCCGCTGCCATAAGAGCTAGAAACAGAACTGGTGTTTGACTGAAGGTCGACAATGAACTATTATTTTGCAAATTTTGTGACTTTTGGGTCATTTTTTTTCAAGGCAAATGACGTCATTCAAAATATTTTGTCAAAACATGATATTTTCAGGAAACTTGCCTTATCTCCGGAAACTATGGCAGCTAGGATGGAATCCGAAAAAAAATCATGTAAAGCGGTTTTAATTGTTTTTCATCTAAAGGCATCAGAAATGACCCTCAGGTCCAAGTTGTTTGGACTGTAGAGGTCAACAAATGTTAAAAAAAAACTGGTTTTTCTGCAAATGTTTGTTCGTTAATACTTTTTATCTAAAGTATATACAAGCATTTTTGGTACCATCGTGGTTTTTTCCGTCATTGCTGTTCGAATCATATCAACTTTGTTCAAATCAAAATGACCCGGGTCAAGTGACGTAAGTCGGTCAAAATGCATATCAAAAAGAACGCGTATTTGACGATACAAACATTTGAGGACCATTTGGGTCTCTCTGATGTTCATGTCACGAGTATTGATAAAAAGGTGTTGGTGACCTTGAATGCTTTCAAAAGGCACGACTAAAAAATTCATCCTATTTCATCAAGAAGGGGCCTCCAACGATGACATGATACTGAAATAATTGGATTGATGCAATGTATTTTTAAAACCCTCGTTTTTCCTTTTTCAACCATATACTTTAGGAAGGTAGGCATTTGACCTGACATCAGGGCATCAAAATATTTAGGATATCACCGTGAAACTTTCAACACATATTATATTTGGCATGTTCTCTCACATGCAACCCAGTTTTTTAAACGTCCTGAAAGAAAAACTTGCATCATTTTGTGATAAAAATACGTTGTTTCAAAAATTTGGGATTTCCAAAATTCAAAATTTTTAATTTCGAGATAGCCATCTGGAAAAAACAATCAATCTACTACCGGATGCGTTTTCTAAAACACTTCTCTTCAACCACAACTCTCCATGAAGTGCTAACCATGCCAAAGATTTTGTGTTCAAAACGGCGAACACGCCCCCCTGTTAAAAAACTTCCTGGACCCCCTTCCTATAATTTAATTTGGGGAAAAATTTGCACCATTCGATGGCAACTGAAATGTTAGGAAAAGCCAGCAGTTTGAATTCTGAGTTGAGTTATGAATGACCCGTACGCGAAAAACCTCAAGGGGGGCCGATTCGGCCCCCCTCCCCGACAGTAATAGGGTTAAAGTAAAAATCTTATATAATTTTGAGAGAGAAAAAATGTAAAAAATATAAAAATCAAAGTTTCGAAATTGAAATAATACCCGTTGCTAAAATACCTGGAGGTAGACCGACACCGGAGAATCTAACGGAGACATTCCAGGAGATGTCAGAAATACACCAATAAACGGTTACGAACAAAGAAAGACGACCGACAAAACAAAAACGACCATCAGTTGTAATATGGACCGAATAACACGACCACTGGAAAGCCCATCAGAGCAAGGTCCTAATACACCCACATGGGAGAATTCCCTGGAAGCCAATCCAAGCACAACTCCAGGGCTTCAGCGAATCGCGTCTATATTCAGTGGACACGTGGCCACCCTCAGGAGCTTGTCACTCACCATCTGCACCACCTCCGGGTAGATGTTCTCCGTGATGACACCGCGCTTGGTGGTGACGTACTCGATCATCTCCTGCAGCGCCTGCCGCTTCACGTCCTTCCACTTGAGGTCCGACAGCGGGTCGGACACGAAGTCGAACAGCACACAGCACTGCCGGATCTTCTGTATGAACAGCTCCTCCCGTTCGCTGTCGGCTACCTCTGCAATAGACACGGCCGTCAGATACGACGCCAGGTGGTGATGGGGCGAAACGCAGACACTAGAGTGTGGGTTCTGTGAACGGCAGACCGACGGAGGCTTTGTTTTCGTCCGCAATTTTAGAATGTATAACCTCACATTCGCATCTTTTCTCCGGAGACGTTTCAGACGTTGTCCTTAGATGCATTTACAGCAAAATGTTCAGCAAAATGTGAACAAAATTAAAATAATAACGGATAAACGGACCAAATTGCGGATACCTTGCATTGATCCACTACGCTTAAACCGCGCGGCGTGGCGTCAACTTAACAGCGTCAACGGAGATACCTTCGGGAATCATCAGCTGATTTGTCACAAGAGAGCTGAGTTAGGTCTCAGCTCGAGACAGATGTAGACTGTAATCGTTCGGTCAATATGTCCGTCCAAGTAGCAGAAAGCAGCTGGCTTCAATAAACAAATGGTGACCTTTAAAATGGTTTTATGTCCTCATTTCCAAACATATCCTCTGGCTTGTGTAAATTTTGGAGCAACACCAAAATAAACAAATCTTGTCTCAGGGCAATCAAATCAGTATAAACTAACAGAGGGAAAATACCCAAAGCGCGTTTGTCTGCCAACCTCTTCCTGATACATATTCGCGCCACGTCCGAACCAAGAAATCCCGGTGTTCTGTGCAAAAGTCATACGTTTCACACAACTTTGGCATCTTACGCCATGACCGAGAACACCAATGGCAGGTAATGACTATAACTACCAGTAAGGTGCCGTAGTTGGCGATGAACGAGCGAGCACGAAGGAAATGTATGGTGAATTTCAACTCAATCGGCAAGTAGTTTCTGGGATATAAAAGGGGTACACACGTGCGCACGTGCCGAGGCACCCACCCCTGACTTGTGGAAAGGCGGCGGCTGAGAGGTCCCTGACCACACACCAAATTTGAATACAATCGGCTCAGCCGTTGCTGAGATATATAATAGGGGTGTGCACGTGCGTACGTGCAGACACCCCAACCCCGACTTGTGAGAAACAGGCGGCTCAGAGGTCCCTAATCACACACCAAATTTGAATACAATCGGCTCAGCCGATCATGAGATATAAAATAGCGGTGTGCACGTGCGCACGCGTAAAGAAAACACCTTTCAACACCCCCACACGCGGCGCAGTGGAAGTCACCCACATGAGTCAACACTGGTCTCAAACAGGGTAGGTTGGATGGGGCTGCTCAGCAAAGAATTCCGCTTGTCAATCGGACCTGCGGTTGCTGAGATTTGAGCTCAAAAGCGTCGCCACGGGTGGGGTGGGGGTGGGGCTGGGGGGCTGGGGCTGGGGCTGGGGCTGGGGCTGGGGCTGGGGCTGGGGCTGGGGCTGGGGCTGGGGCCGGGCCCGGGGCCGGGGCCGGGGCCGGGCCGCACATACTCATATTTTTCATTAATTTCATTAAGATATTGCTTAATTTACTTCTAAGTTGATGAGTAAATTGAGTTTTCTGAATTTGGCATGGATCGGACTGAAAAAAGTTTAATTGGACATTGTTTTATTTGACCCTGATTCTGGCGCCATCAACGCGGTAGACAAGTTCTATGTCACCGGTATTAATTCCGGTCATTCAGTGATACTATTGGAATCAGTATCACAGTATAAATTGTACATGTGGGCTTGGGCTTCTGCAGTCTATCCAAATAAATTTCCCTATTTAACCCTCAGTGTACTTGTGCGGGACCGGCGTCTTTGGGATGCAAGATCGATAAGTCCATTTGCGAAGGAAATGGTGCTGCGAAGCCTACACGAATGCATGGCCGCGAGATGGCTTCGTTCTGGCGCGGTAGACTGCGCCGCATTACGTAACTGCAAGACGGGTCAGTCTATCGAGTCAGAGATATCTGGCAGCGTCAGTCTACCAAGTCAGAGATATTTGGCAGCGTCAGTCTACCGAGTCAGAGATATTTGGCAGCGTCAGTCTACCGAGTCAGAGATATCTGGCAGCGTCAGTCTACCGAGTCAGAGATATCTGGCAGCGTCAGTCTACCAAGTCAGAGATATCTGGCAGCGGATGCGTCGAGTAAAAGGTTTGGGGACAATGTGTAAGTGCCAATTAGTGGTGCCAGTTTCAGAAAATATTTGTCCAATGTCCGACCGATGTCCAAGACCATGGTCAGCTGTACGTTTGAAACTGTCCCAAAATCATTGTTTGTCCGACATTTATCCAAAAAAGCAGACAGAACATGTATGATATGCATTATGCAATGTAAAACATCCAGTGTATCATTACCAATATACCTATGCATAAATATATGCATTTGTGTCAAATAACGGTACAGTTAAGATATCCGAAAGCCGCTATCGTCATATATCCATATAATATATATATATATATATATATATATATATATATATATATACAGGAACATATGTATTTATAAAAAGTAACTAGGTAAGTGATTTTCACAAGCCATCCTTGAGCATTGGATATCCGAAAATGTCGAAAGAAATATGTTTTTGTCCGTCCGAAACCGAATCAGTCTTCCGACAAATTCGGATTTATGAAAATGTTTGCACCGATTGGCATCACTAATACCAATATTTTGGACTTTTAAATAACCACATTCCGATCACAGACCATTGATCTTAAACATTGCTGTTTTCTGATAGTCGCCATCCACACAGGAGCATCATAGCTGGATTGATGCATGTGTAGTGTTTTCATTCTGTCGTTCCGGTTGCCGCCCGGTGACCCTGGCCGGCGGGCGTAGAGCCGGCTGGCCGGCCGGCGACCTGTGCCTGGGGCGCCGGCCGGTCACGTGATTTCCGCCGAGGCGGCGTAGGGGCTGGCTGCGCCGCCCTGAGGGGACTGGTCCGGGGAGCGACACGGGTCGGGTGCGCTCCTCAGTCCTTTCTGCTGTTCGGTTACTTTGTCTCTGCTGTTGGTCGTTGGTTTGTTCTCTGCTGCTGTACCTCTGCTGGTGCNCGCCGGCCGGTCACGTGATTTCCGCCGAGGCGGCGTAGGGGCTGGCTGTGCCGCCCTGAGGAGACTGGTCCGGGGAGCGACACGGGTCGGGTGGGCTCCTCTGTCCTTTCTCCTGTTAGGTTACTTAGTCTCTGCTGCTGTACCTCTGCTGATGCCAGACTGGTCTTTTCGTTCGCTGATTTTCGTTCCACTTCTTAATATAGTTTCATGTCTGTTCAACTACTAGTATGGGTTTAGTACGTACGTGACGGACGGTCTACACATGCATCAAAATGGGATACAATTTTCCGTCATTTCAGACGACTCTCCCACTCAAAAATTATTGGCGACGCCCCTGCGTACAGCTACAGGCGACACGCTCCCTACCCCTCCCCCTGTCAACAAATTTATCGCTGACGGTCTGCTACCCCCCCCCCCCGCTCATCATCTATCGGAAATATGCTACTAGATTTGGCCGCCTAACACCCACGTCTAGATCCGCGCCCCTGCATGTATGGGTGTCTATTTTGCGTATATACCATTTGCAGGCAAGTTTAGGGGCAGCTTTTGTGGCAAATTTTCCGCAAGCCCCCTCCCCTTTCGCAAAATTTTGACTATTTTTAGTTCATGAACATTTTTGAAGTCTGCACGAGACAAAAAGCAATATGATGCACTGATATCGCATGCTATTTATCGGAAAAAATATAAATTTGCTCTCAGCCATATGCTGGCTGACCGGGGGGGGGGGGGGCGAGGTAGGGTTCGGGTTTTCAGAGAACCCCATTTTATCTAGTGTGAATTTATTTTTCTTAGGGGGGCATTGCCCCCGTGCCCCCCTCTTGGCTAAGTCCCTGGTCTGCGGCCGCCCTCAGAAGCGTCATTTTCTGCAAATGATTGGTAGGGCCCAGGGGTGAGAATTGTCAAAATGCCAGGGGGTGCTTTTCCCCGGTGGCTAGCTCTCCAGGCACGTAGCTAGGATTTTGCTCACGTCGGAAAAAAACGCATTTTGCTCCTCAGCGCTCAGCCATATGCTGCTGACCGGGGGGAGGGTAGGGTCGGGTTTTCGGACAATCTCATTCTATCTACTAGTGTGAATTTATCTCGCTCAGGGCCACGGAGGGACCATGGCCCCGTGCCCTCTTGGCTACGTCCCTGTAGCTCTCACAGCTGGAAAGGAGAACACAAATTAAAATGTCTTGTAAAAATGTGCTTTCATTGCGGCCTATGGCCAATGGCCATGTTACTTACCCGCGCTGGGTAGTAACATGGCCATTGGCTATCATGTGCTGCTTCAAGTGCATTAGAACAGTGCGTGAAAAATATTCGTCCGTAATTCTTCGTCCGCAAATCTCGTCTGCAACCTTCTGGATGGATCCTAATCGAACCTTACCTATATCCTTTATAATATATAACTGCTGATGGAGATTCAAATCTAACCTTTGAAGCTGGATGGATATTTTTTAAATAAATTTAGTCCGAATGTTTTCGTATGGATGGCTTTCCGAGGTCAGGACCCGCGCTAAGCAGAGCTTGTTGCGCTGGTCCTGACCTCACCACCGATCGCGCAATTCCTGTGGCCGACCAGAACTTAGAGACGAAAAGTTTACGTGCCCTACATTACCTGGACACCCTGCTGCTGCTCACTGGACGTCAACCTGACCTGGCCTTGATGCGACCGCTGACACGAGACAGAAGGCCATTCCCAGTCAGGAAGCTAATGGCGAGCGCCAAAGTGACTTCGAACCGGGTCCCACTACCGGGATAGTCGTCAGAAGTCCAGCGCTCTCCCACTGAGCTACAGGGGCGGACAAGGTTCAACTAAACTTTGCCATGAGACACCAGTGGCGTCACCAATGCTCGATGCATATAGCACTCACACCAGAACAACTCCAAAAAGTTTGATATGACTGGGATACAAAGTTGGACCTGAGGTGAAAAGGTTGGTCTTTGTATTACATTGTTATTGAGGGAATTTAAGTTGCAAATGAGAGCTTAAAAGGTGGCGAAAGTATTATTCCCCATTGTTTATGGGGAATAATATTTTGGACACTTTTATAACACTCATTCACAACTTAAATTTCCTCAATTACAGCTTAATACAAAGAGCAGCCTATTCACCTCAGCTTCAACTTTTAAACCCTCATTTATAACTTGTTGTAGTTGATGTGTTAGTGTTACGAGTATCGAGCATAGATGACGTCACTGGTGCCTCATGGCAAAGTTTAGTTGAACCAATCTCCACCCAGGGTTAGTTTTGAATCTTCATCAGCAGTGATATATTAAAGGTTAGGTAAGGTTTGATTAAGAATCTATCCAAAGGCGTCCAGATGATATCTGGGACGAAGAACTATTTGAAGAATATTTGTTCATTGCACCAGCTGATGTCATCAAGCTTAGCTGCACCGCCGGCCCTTACCATTGGCCTATACGTATTACACGGTGAAAGTGTGAAATTGATGGGTTTTAAGTTAAGAAATGCTGGACTTTAAGTGAGAAATGAGGTATTTTGAGATGAAATATACAAGAAGTTGTGAGTGAGGTTGCTTTAGGGCTTTAGGATCGAGAAAGGGTAAAAAGATGAATTGATGGAAAAAAAGTAGGAAATACGTGTTTTTAAGGCGCTGATTAACTGTTCCTCATTGTTTATTTTTATCTGTGCCCGCCAGGGCATATTTTAACGGCGGGCGGGGCGCCCCGCCCGCCTATCCTGATAGGACGGTAAATAGTGCCCGGCCGCCGACTGCTCATGTGAGTACCAATATGGCCGCCGTCATTAGACAAC
>VOPJ01015380.1:0-36724 GCA_014673585.1 Semibalanus balanoides
ACAATGAGGCCCTGATTTTCGAGGTTAGTTATTGTTTCGTCCATGATCCGGGAGGGACGGGTGCTGGCATGGTGTCCCCGGGCGTCGGGGTGTATGAAGGTAGCTGCCCCGTTCGCCAGTATAGATTGTACCCGGTGATCCGAAACAGGGGCCGTTATCTCGGGGGCGCGTTCAAACGCGGGGTGATGATCGTCTGTGACGTCACTCGAGGAAGACTGTGACAGGAAGGTTAGAGCGGAGTCTGGCTCCTCTTCGTCGTCCTCAGGGGGCTCTTCTTCCCCAGGGTCCTCCTCTGGGGGGAGCTGGCGGGAGCTGCTCATGCTGGCGGGAGCTGGATCATCCATGAGTTCGTCGTCGCTCAGATCGACGACAGACATCGCTGGCGCCGACGAGACCACAGGCGCTGCAGCAGCTGCCGCCGAGCCCGACGTAGCGTCTGGCTGGACCACCGGTCGGCGCGCAACTGGGTTTTGAGGTGACCCAGGCAGGCGAGGCGGACTGAAACCCTAGAAATAGGATAGGAATAATATATATATATATATATTTATATCTATATAAATATATATATATACAGGGTGCGGACGATAAATTAGGGGAAACATTTCGAAATCACAAAAAGGGTCATAACTTCAAGAAAAACAACAGTATTTATCTGGAAATTTGCACACATGTTCCTTGGCATATTTGCTTCCAGGTTCACTCAATGAAAATGCCTTTAACCTTCCTAACACGCTTGATTAGGCTGTGGAACGAACGGCAGACACTGGCCATCATGGTCTTCTGCAAGTTTGCCATCATTGCGTGGTCTTATTCTTGGTAGACTTTTTAGTGCTGTGGGGAGTGTTTGTTGACATTCCCTCTCACAAACGCCACAAGGCAAAGGTAATCGCAAGGGGCTGCCAGTCAGGGGAGCTAGAGAGTCAAATTTCCTTCGTCCAGAGTTCCTTCAGGTTCTCCGTCAACCATGCCTACGTCTTTTTGGCGTTTGTTGGGCGGTGCACCGTCCTGCTTGGAACAAGTTGTCGGTGTTTCTTCGATGCCCTTCATCCATGGCTTGACAACCGTGTCCATCACATGGATTTTTGCATCGGCACTCACCCACAGGCCCTTTTTAAAAGAAGAACTGGGACCCTCGCTGGAGATGACCCCAATAACAATCACGGTGTTGGCATTTTGTGGGCCATATTGTCCGCAGAAACAGCTTCAGGGTCCTCGCCAGCAGCTACTTTGCAAATTAATTATTGACGATAGGAGATCTAGTTTCGATAGGATATTTTTTTTCCTTTGTGTTGAACTCTGAAATCTGTACCGGGTCCGACCCGGCGCGAAACCTGACGAAAATGGCTTCCCTTTTCTGCTCCTCCATTGTTGTGCACACAGCTATAAACGTAAAAACCACTCTGAAGGCACAAAGGGAAGCAGTTTCATGCGGTGCATAACCCTGACACGTTAATCAAGCAACTTTAGCAAAGCTAAAAGCGTGCCTCTGAAAAGCTTCCTTATTTATCGTCCGACCCTGTATATATAAAATAATATATATATATATATATATATACATATAAAAGCATGTAACAACAATGTCGCCAGATGCAGCCGATTAGGTGTCGATGACGTAAATTTAAATTCGTCCTGTTGGCTGTTAGAACTGCTCCTGCTAAGCCTCTGAATCACCACCTCATGATATCGGTTGCTTTTCCGTTGACTTTTAGCCCCATCTAACATCTCGACCAGCCCTGCACGTCCGCACGATAACATTTTCGCAACGTCCTGTGCAGTGTTCAAAGCCAGTTGGTTTGTTTTTAAAGAGGGGGACAGGGGTCATACAGCATGGAAGCCTAACTGGAGGATAAAGTACACAAATAATTGAATTTTCGCTTGAATTGTTTCCGCATATTTCGGTATTGAAGTGACATTTTCTATGGTGCAGGCAAACAGACGAATGAAGAAGTAATGTAATGTGGCGCACGTAAGACATTCATGCCATTGATTACGAACGGCAGCTGTAAACAAACAGTCGAAGCAGAACTGGAGCTCTGTTTGAATGCTGCTATCAGCGCTCACGAGCTGTTTAATCGAAATGTGATTGGTTGACGTAATCGGTACGTTGGCAAGTTTGCATCGAATTCTAGTGATGGGAGCGGGCTGGGTTAACACCGCTAACTTTTGTATTCCATACCAATGCTGGGGTAAACGGAATTTCTCAGCAACTATGGCTTTACTGGAGGAATGCAAGTATGACTTGATTCAGAAAAATCTGCCCTACAATTTCATGTCCATACCTCCATTTCGCCAATGTCAGTAGCTACCTTTAAAGTCGTAGAGTGGTAGAAGTGTTCATGAATCAAAATATATGATATCACTTTTACAACTTACAAAGCTACAACAGTACTACTGCGTTTTAGAAACATTTTGCGGAGTTCGTTTCATAAGGATCAACTGTTCCGATAACAGTAGTAAAATTGTGTTTTTTTTCTTAGAATTCCATAACACAAAACACTTGCTCCACCCCGTCGAAAAAGGCAAGGCAATATAAATAAGGTGAGGGCGTCTGAGCTCGGTCACATGGCCGATTCGGCGCACGAGCACTGTGGCGAAGGCAACCTCCGTAGGTTTGGGTCCATCGCGTTTTTCGCGCAATGGGAAAACAAGGTTATCTGAGCATTTTTTTATTAAATGATTTTATATTACTTTATCTGGCCACTTTCCAAAGAGAGCATTAATTCATGAACATAACTAGTTTGGCTTTTTTATGGTGGTAAATATTTATTGTTATAATTTAATTGATAATTAAAACAACAGTTTCAATGGAAGCGAAATCCTGGGTCCAAAGTCACGTGACTGACGCCCAACACCTGGAAAAAGGCACAGACAACGACAAGTTTTAGCTACCTGTTTTATTTATTGTATAAATACTTCTATTTGATTTATTGTTTTCCGTGCTTTGCAATTTTTAACTTTTTACAATGAAAATATTAAATGTTGGAAAATCGTTAACTGCAATATTTTCATAACATTAGACTTCTCATTTTTTCAACTTAATGAAGTTGCAGTTTACCCCCAAATTTGGCAGCATTTTAACGTTAGCCCAAAATTGTAGGATCCGCCCCCCTAGACCCCTTGCTGGCTCCCCATATGTCTGGCTGGTCCCATACTTTGTTGTGCCGTTCATTTGTTTATGGCGACGCCCCTGCATTTTCTGTATCTGCAAATAAAAGAAATAAAACATGGCAAATCTAAGGAACAAGTATTGGGAAGTTTAGCTTACCTGCTTCCATTCATCTATCTCCTCGAAAAGAACTGCCATCTTCGTCCTTTTTGAGGGCGTTCACATTTTTATCACTCTTATGACTACCGGACCTAGGTACATGTATGTTTTTGAGCAATTTTTGCTAATTTTTGTAGTATATTGTATACTGTTAACATGTATATGTAGGTATGCATAATGCAATGAATGCAGTGGCTAGGTTAACAGGTTCTGCTTCGTTTGTTTACTTGTTGTGTACTCCCATTTGTAAACACCCTTGATAATTAAACCTATGCATATTTCATTTTTCACACCAAATTTTGTTATAAGTTTGCTAAAACTAGTCAATTGTACATTTAACAAATACGTTACGCAAATTTATTGCACAACTTCGGACTCTTTTTTGCGTCAGCCTGCTGTCTGCAAAGTATAACCAAGGCCGTATGTAGGAGGTAGTCTCATCCGGCGATTTGACGGAGTTTTTACGTCAGAGTTTGATGTCATCTCGAGTCGGAATAAGTTTTTGCTATTCAAGTACTCATTATTTCGCAAATTTTGAAAGAATACGAAAACTATCCTGACGATCATATATCCACAAGTTATGCATTGAATGAAAACAATATTTAAGATTGCTAGTATGAAATCAATTCTCCCAAACTTACCTGTTATGCATTTTGTCCTATAGTCAATCATATTTTTACAGTACAATAAAGGTCCCGCTTCTCCGTCCCTACCCTCCTCCTGCGACTTTGGCAGGCCTTGTCCCGGCACAGTGGCGCAGTTGCAAAAAAATGCATGTCTACTGATGAATGGGAGGTTGGTCCGAATCCGTAAAGCCAAATGTTGTTCAATTTTTCTTTTCTTTTGACTTCAGTAGAAATGTAAGAATTTGGACATTTGTGATGCTTACAATGACTACCAACTCGCACCCCGTTGTTTAACCCGCGCACCTGCCCGGAGTGGAGGGGGATTCCGCCCCCACCCCTCGGGTTTTTCGTCGATAGCGGAAAAAGGCGGCGCTACGCGCCGCCAAACTTGGCATACCTATTAAGGCATCAATTGCTCACATTGTGACAACATTTATCCCCCGGTCATCTTAGGTCACCAGTGCAGGTCACGTGACCCCACCTCCAAAAATGTTTGCGGTTGTGCCACAGCCAGTCATTGATGGATGGATTTGCAACTTTCAGCATTTCATAAGGAAATTATAAGCTACAACTTGTATATCTCTGATTTTTTATATCGGTGACCTGAGGTCAGGTCAATTTCGTGGCCTCCCGATTATAAGTCAACGGGGAAATTCAAATCCCTCTTATTTCAAGGATATCCATCAGATTAGTCCAATTATTTCAGGATCATGTTTTATTAGGCCATTCTTGTTGACACAAGTCCTAATTTTGATCAGTACCCCATGCAAAGATCATCCGGAGGTCATCCGAGGTCACCAACACCTTTTCGTCAATAACTTTTGATAGAGAAAACATATAAAACTAGTGAATGGCACCAATGTGTTTATCTCGTCAATACGCATCGAATGATATGAAACTTGACCCAATTTGACCTTCTCGGGTCACCACGTGATCTCGATCTGGGGTCAATTTTTGAAATGAACTTTTCGAGGTCACAACGCATATCAGTCGACGCGCCTTGACAAGGGAAACACGATGGTGACAAAATCATTGATTTAGCGCAACTAGTTCAAAGTTATTCGCGAAAAGCTATTTCCACGAAATCGGCCATTTTGACTTTTGATGACCTCTGGAGCCTAAACTATTGACCTTAGCTCAAATCTGAGAACACCCTACAGAAAGAGAAATTCAAGGGCTTTCCAGTGATTATTTCCGTTTCTTCCTAGCTATCTTAGTTACCGAGCTAACCCGGATTATCTGAAGCGATGTTCCAGTTACTCGAAATATGGGAAAATTTGACCTTTGGTTACCTCTGGTGACCTCAATATGGATCTGACCTCAAAATGACCTCAGTATTTTCTCTAGTACTTGTCGCTACCTATCTAATGACGTTTTCCGCCTGTCGCTACGTTGCGTGGTTTTCGAGATCACAGGGGAGGGGGCGGAAATCACCCCCGGCAGTTGGTGTTCGGCGCGAACCCCCAGCAGTGCGCGGGTTAATAATTTAACAGCGGCTACATGAACTTTTCCTACAATTGTAACCAAATGTACCTAACCATGCGCAAGAATCTACTTTGTGACGTCATCTGAATTTTTGAACCCATAGCCTCAGCCGAAGCTTGGACGGTAACCCTCTGAGTACAACTATTTCGATTTTACATTCTTACAACTACTAAATTACAACGCTTCATGAAACAGCTAGGGGAAGTGGATTGTAATATTTAAACTACAATTCTACTACCGAAGTACAATTGTAAAAAATATATATGCGAAAGGGCACAGGAGGGATATCATCTGGGAGTGACGGCAGCGATAGACACTTGACCAGCCACGGGACACGCCGCCGGCCGGCCAACAGGCCTGGTTGTGCCTGGTTGGTGGGGCCCTTCTCATGCGACCTAGCCGTGGGTGACCGGGAAACACTAGACTGGCCCAACTGCGCGCGTCTTATCACCGTTTTACGCTAGTCCTATCTAGACCCCTTCCCCTTTTCACCCTTTTTTGTTTGTGGATACACATCAATCAAGAACATAAAAAACTCAGCGCACTCTCATGCCCCACTGTGTCGGATGGTCAGTCCGACCCGCCTAACCTACCGCCAATCCGCCTCCAGTGGATTGGCGGGAGGTGCGGCTAGGAACGGGAGGTATTGTAAAGCCCAAATGCCACCGTTCGACCATAATTAACCATTGACCATAAATAACAGTTTGACCATAGTTCAGACGTGCTCGCAGACCGTTTGAAGTCAATCAACATGTCTGCAAAGTATGGTTAATCTTTGTGCTATTTTCTTTCGTCCCCGGTATGATGTTAAAAATATTTTAATAAAAATATTAAAATAATTTGTTTCCTATTTCGATGGTTTAATTTCAGAGTAATAATGAGGGAAATATTGAATACTGCACCAAGGGTTAACGATGCCGTTCTTCATAATTTAAAATAGCGGCATCTTCGGCGCAATTGTTTCGCTTCTTCCCATATCACGAATATTGTTTGAATAATATAACGCAGGGTTGGAAAAAACGGCTTAAATTGAATTTATGCCAGCCAGTGGCTTTTATTAATTTAAGACGGTTTACACTGGCTTAAATTAATAAAAGCCGGCTTAAATTCAGCATAAATTAAAGACTAGCATAGATCACAAGTTGTCTTCCGCAGTCAATATATAGGAGATAAATGGATACAGTATCATACGTTTGTATGCCGAATCGCCTATGTAGTCTTGCTGAATCAGCGCCCAACCTTCTGTCATACTTAACTGCTTTGAAAGACCAGTCATGCTGTTTTAAAGTTACATTTGCTGTCTGGAGGTTCCTTAAATATAGGTAAGTAACTATTTCACAGTTAAGACAATGGTGGGACAGTCTCACTTTCTGGACATTAAAAACAATATCGCAGTGAAGTTAAATACAGAGACTGCCTGTTATACATAACGTTACATGAGCATTGCAATCATATTGGTAACAGCTGTTAGCTTTGCTGTTATTGGAATGTAACCCATTGTTCAAACTGTACATACCCTTGTAATTTCTTTAAATGAATTTTACTGAGATAAACTTTCAGGAGTGTGGCTGAAAATATTAAATTACAAATATTGGGAAAAGTGATTGATTTGTCACGGTCATGCTTCCCATAGAATGGGACAATATTGTTTGTGACGTTTGAGAAACATCACCAAACAAATTATCATACAAGCAATAACACAAACAATGAGAATAAAGGCAATACTAATGGCAAATATCTATTTAGATTATTACCAACCTTTACTGAAGAGCATCTGAGGAACACAATACACATTAGCTCAATATTCCAAACCAGGAAGTTGGTTTCTTTACTCTAGTCTCTTTTGATGTTCATGTCACACTTGTTGCACATAAAAATATAGTATATAGGTACATCTCAGTACTTAATTTAATAATAAGCAAGTGGCCACTCACGACAAGTTGTTATAAGTGACATTTATTATCTTGATGTATGTACACTGGTTTAAACCAGGGTGGCTTAAATTAACTTATGCCAGCCGGATTAATCCATGGATTAAACCGGTGTAAACCAGACTCTGGCTTACATTTGCCAACCCTGATATAACGAAGGGGGTAAATTATGGCATTTCATGGCATTTGCTGTCTTAAAAATGCCGAAAGTTGAAACGTTCGTAAACACCCGACTTTTGAAGCAAAATTGCCAACAACAAAAGTCAGAAGGAGTGAAATGACATCATCTTCCAAATGGCAGTGACTGAATGTTGAAATGTTTGGTTTTACCCAATAATTTACTGAAGCTGATCTTTTAGGATAAATGGCTCTAAAACCTACAATATCATCAACACAAATTTAAGAAATGCAAGTGAGCTAAACTATGAACAATCATCATGCAAAATTTCAAGTGATACCTTTATTTTGACCTAGAAATGACTCCATCGATTGTCGATTATCAGCGTAAAAACGTTAACCCTGATATCCACCGACTTGCAGGGAACAGACAACTCACCTTTCATCAATCATCAGTCTTATCACATAAAAATGCATGAACACCGGTATGTTTTGTGTTATTAGCAACGGAACGTCCTTTCACCGTACTCAATTGTGTTTCTTTTCCTTCTGTTGTTGCAGGTGCCTGAGTCTGCTTCCGTGACGTCAAGACTGATCAGTTTTGATGGGAGCACGCGCGTGAGAGAAGGTGGGTTAGTTAAACTGATGTACCGTGAGTTGTTTGGGTGCAATTTTCTAAATCCGAGAGAGACCGGGAAGTTGTTATGCTTGCTATATGTATAAAACGATTCTGGATTGGACCGGATTAGGAAATTAACATTTTCACGCAATTTCAATATATAATTTGAATATGGTTCACGTGAAACGTTCTTTCTGTCACGTTCGCGTTCAGAAAGGACGGTTTCACGTTCTTTCTGTCGTTTGTCTTATACCTAATGATTTATTTCGTTTTGACCAGCCGGAGGATGCTTGTTAAAAGTGTGATGATAATATTGTTTAAAATATGGTCTTTATATGTTTTAATGTGTGCCATTAACGCTGATGAAGTGACAAAATATAGTCACGAAACCGTCCGAAAAAGCTGAGTTTTCAATTAACTATTGATTATGCTGAGTGCAGTTATATATATATATATAATATATATATTATATATATATATATATAAATATACTATTATTATATATATATATAATATATATGTATATATATTAATATCGCATTATATCGCTTTACGTTTACAAGCTTTTTCTGAACCTTCTCGATAGATCGTCTTTTGCCATTATCGTTAAGCTTCGTCAATAGGTCCCCAATTTAAGTAATTTATCGCAACCGGTTTCGTCATTATTTCCATGACATTTTCAAGCGATTACACTTACATAACACAAACACTAATAAATACAATATAGGACCTAGCAGCCATCACAGAGTGCGCGTTAATATTTAAGTTATCACGATTGCACCTTTGAAATTATTGCACACAGAACATGCAATGTAACGAGACACAGTATGTTTTTGAAGAGCGAAAAGAAAAGAAAAACAACCGAAAATGAATGACATGAAAATCATGCCATTCATTTTTAAACAGTTTTTAAACAGTCATATTGTGAAGAGTAATGATTCTCTCATGATGTCGCTGAATATTCATTTTGGGTTTAAATATGTGTATATATACAGCTTCCAGGACGCGAAGGCACTTTGTTCGGGTTTCATAGTGGATGATCTCCGTGTTGTCCACTAGATCTTATCGCGTGATGCTTGTGTCATGGGCTTCCCTCATGTGCTTCTCTAGTTCTCTGTTTTGTTTGTGGTACTTGATAACTTGAATATTAACTCGCACTCTGTGATGGCTGCTAGGTCCTAAATTGTATTTATTAGTGTTTGTCAGACATGTGCTTGGATCCCAGAGAAGGATCTATGATCTTAGGGGATCTCGCGGGGAAAAAGCAAAGTAGTCATCTATGATCTCTGTTATCTGACGTCAAAAATACAAGCTTGGATCTATGATCGAGTGGATCTAAGACATAAAAAAATGCAGAGTAGGGATCTCTATCCCAGGTTGGTTCCCACGGAAAAGTATTTTCAAAAGTGATCTTGTGATCCCAGTTGGTCTCTTCGACATAAACACAGGGTCAGGTCTATGAAATCCCAATTGATCTCACGGCATAATTGCAAGCAATGCAGTCGTGTTATTATCCCACAGCCACAGTCTTAAATGTTCATAAATCAGATTAAAGTACATCAAATACTATTTGAAATAATCCATGGTCTTACATTACTCCAACCGAGACTGAGATGCTACAAGTATGTCTTCCACATAGTTTAACTTGAAGCCACCACTATGGAAGCCCATCGCTATACTAAACATATATGTCTTTCCACAAGTACAAAAACCATTAAGTACTACACACGCTAGTACAGCACCAGGCAATGAAATCGCTCCCAAGAACAAGGAGTATTTCAATAGGAGTATTGCCACAAACTGTTGTACAGCACATTAGCACTCTGCCTGGCATCTTTATCTTTTGCCAACCTTGACAAAGCCTGTCATTCTCATCCTAAGGGAAAATAAAAACGCTTATTTTGAATTGACTACACACTTGAATTGAAGATAACATATCACAGGTCCAATTCCAACATCCTGGCACGGACATACGGCATTTATCGAAAACAAATATTATTTGGCAACTTCCTTGAAAATCAGCCCAAACTATCAACTGCAAGCTGCCAATGTGCTCAAGGCCCTATATATCGGCTAAACACATCAAATCGAAATTAAAACAAGCACACGAATCGAAATATATGCGTCAAGAACGTCTTTCCTAAGACTGCTACCACATTCCTGACAAATGCCCAAAAAGCTTGTGAACGTCACTGCGGGTACACAGGCGCACAAGAAGACATTCATCAACCAAACAAACCACTGACTGGCTTGATTGTTGTTGAACTTTCTGATCGTCTAGAGCCGAGATTTATTAATTCATCGGGGTATGTTTGAAAACATTGAAACCACTAACATTGGAAACATTTTCTTCACGTGGCGGTTTAATATAGCCTTGACCTGACCATTGACTGACATTCAAGAGAACTGACATGAGTGACAAGGACAACTTGATGTAATTGCTGTCATGTCCTATCGTCTGATTTTTCATCTATCAGAATGAAACAATGCGTCAGTATTTTCTGCATTCTGTTAAGCATGAAGTTTCTGGTGCACTTTGCCCAAGTTACTATTGGATATATTATTTAACGTGAGTTGGAGGCCTGGGCCCTGAAGGTGAAAATATGCGATTGTTATAAGTTGAACAACTAGGTAATAGCTTGAGTTGTGAGTGTGTATTATTTTTCTTCTTTTGAAACTTAAACGTTCTGTTGATTGAATCACAATATTACTCAATCAGCTCTCAAAGTATGTGTTGCCGACTCAATCATTGGTTCTTCTACCTGAGCTTATCAATCAATCCACGACTCCAAAGCAAATCCTAAAAAATTGAGCGGCTCAATCAGTTTGATCGCAAAAACTACTAAAATTTATGAGTTGCAACGTCAATCAGGAGTTGAATCGTATAAAAGGTCTGTATCTAGCCAATAATTAAACCTAACCAAACCAAAGGGATAATGCACTGTAACAACTAATAATGGAGGCCTCAACTTTCCTTTTGATATTATGTGAATGTTTTTGCTTGGTTAGCTGGCAAGCTGCATTGATTTAATATAAGCTGGATCTGCCTGGATCTCCGCGTTTTTTTTTTGTATTCTGGATCTGTGATCCATTTGGATCTCTCCGCTTTAATACAATGCTGGATCTGTGATCCGACTGGATCCACGCCACAAAAACTTAGTGTGTGGATCTATGATTCCCATAGATCCTCTCGACAAAACTGAGAGGGTGGAATCTATTGATCCCATGGATCCCAGATCCAGATCCATGGGATCAGATCCCGGGATCCATTTTTGGGATCAGAGCACATGTCTGGTGTTTGTGTCATGTAAGTGTAATCGCTTGAAAATGTCATGGAAATAATGACGAAACCGGTTGCGATAAATTACTTTAATTGGGGACCTATTGACGAAGCTTAACGATAATGGCAAAAGTGTTGTACGATCTATCGAGAAGGTTCAGAAAAAGCTTGTAAACGTATAGAATGCGGTCATTTTCAACGAAACACACACACACACACACACACACACACATATATATATATATATATATATATATATATATATATATATATAATATTATATATATATATATGTATATAAATATATATAATGTTACAGAAAATTGTGTGGAATTAGGACATTCTATAGATTGTCTAGGCATTTTATAGAATTCCCTGCTGGTTAGTCATTCTGTAGAATGCATGGCATTGCAGGTTATTCGCAACATATAATGAGTGAGAGGTGCGGTTTCATGCCCGGCTAGTGGGCACGTACAAAACAGTTCTAAATTCCGCCGGCTACCAGAAATTTCCGGTCGTATGGTAAAGGGTCATGACCTAGTCGTGTGTTATTGTGGACAGTTCATACAACGAAGGCTGCTTTTCGCTGATTCTTAGCCTCGCACAGTACCTTCCATTCAATAGTTTCGAACTAAATTGATAAATAAATCATAAAATCTTAAAATAATGAACTGCAACTTACAACTGCAATCTTACCCGGGTAAGTGCCAACAGACCGTGAACGCTATGGAAAAACAGCGTGCAGCCCATTCCTGTCAGAAGCCTATGATTGAAGATCGATTATTATCGGGAAAAAATGTATATACTGAACTGATGCCATCTACGGACCACCACTCTAGCAAGGCCCTCGTCTGTCCAGTGCGGTCCGTCCCATAGGACCCTATTCGTGACCTCTGCGAAAGGAGCGAGTTTGATCTTCCCCCTCGTCATTTGCGCCGCCTAATTCAGTTACGAAGATTCGGTGTTAAAAATTGATGATGCGTGTGCTTAGATGAGCTGAAACCGTGGACACCATTTTAGAATTAATTACTGTTTTTTTAAGAACGTTTCGTGAAATAGAATAACCGCAGCCCGCTGGGAACCTAGCCGAGGCGTGCCTCGGGGGAGGGAGACGCCCCTCAACTTGTTTTCTGACATTCCCCAAAATTACCCAACAGCTCACCCAAGCCTGCAGGCCTTCGAATCAATCACATAAGGCCCCAAAATTACAATAATGTTGGTCACGAGTGGTTCGACCGAGTAGGGAATGACGACGCCCACGAACAATGTCCCATTTAGGCAAAAAATAGAGTTTGCGGAAACCGATGTTCGCGTCAACAACTAAGTTCTTTTATAATATTTAAGAAAAGTCAACTTGTTTTCAATCAAACGGATTATTATAATCGGTTATCAAAATATTCAATCGTCCTTATCCGATTACGTCGTACTTTTCTTTTATCTTTCAAGTGATAAGCCGTCCAACTAGTATTTATTAATAGATTTGTAAACAGTGGTGGTGGGAAGAAAAAAAAAAGAAGAAGAATGGAACAGACCAGGCGTAGAAGAGGTAGGACACAAATAAGGAGGAAGGACAGAAATGGACAGGGTGAATGAGCCAAGGAACGTACAAAGGAAAAAACGGGCCATCGAAGAACGGGGGCCGAAAGTGCCAGTGAGTGACATGGTGGCAGGTGGGAGAACGAAGGCATGCCAATGGTGGGCTAAAATGACCACAACATTGTAGAGGCACTACCAATGACCCCAAAGAGCCTGACCGAACGTGACCCACGTACCGGTTTGGACCCTGGACCTGGGATGGAACTGATGACTCTGAGCAGCTTGACATGCTGATTGATTCCTGTCCGGACCCTAAGACAATCATTGTGGCATCCTCAGGAACTTAGGGTGACAACGCTTAGATGTGCAGAAGCGGACAGTTCTACAGTGAGTGTGTCGTGAATTATCACCTAATACCGAAAGAGTGACTGCGTTCCCCAGCCCATCAGGGCTCCATATTACTTCTAGGTATTAGAGCATTGACGCGTCGTTGCGACGTGGAGAGGACACTGACCCCCAGTATCGCCGTGTTTGTTGGCCTGTTGTATGCACACGTATTCGTCGTGGAATGAAACCATCCGTCGAGATCACGCCTCGCGGTGAGGCGTACTGTGGAGCCGATACCCTCCCCTTTATCGCGTGGGCGAGCGAAGCCGATGTGAGCAGTCTCCACTTAGACGTAGCCTCGTCGATTAATCTCATCCGTTATCCTCTATCTCGTATATTTCCACCGCCCACTACTGTCTGCGCAGTTATTTCAGGCTGCTGCCTTCTCTCTGCGCTTCAATTACAACACCATCTAGGTATACAAGCGCCGTTTCTCTCAGCACTGTTCGACCATCTGTTGATCAGTTGCGCGTTTGTATCTCGGTCTTTGACCTGACCTGCACGTATCAATGATCCTTTGTTATCGAAGGTTCTCAATTATTCTGAATTCATCATACAGGCTATTGGATGCAGTTCGATTTTAAAAAATTGCTTGTAGTTTGGGCCAGAGAGTTTAGGGCGCATCTTTTATTGTTCTGAGATCCTTCGATCTTAAGCCCCGCATCTTCAAATAAGGACGATGGACAGGTCAAATCTGGTAAAGTGTAAAATAAACCTTTCGTATTCCGACGCATTGGGACGTTCCTGACAAAACAGCTCGTACCCAGCCAAGCCATATTACTTCCCAATTGTCAAGTCCCTGCGAAGATTGCTTTTATCAGCATGATGATTCTCTGATAACTAACCAAGTCATCGATGACGGTCACCTATGTCCTGGTCACGAAGATCCACTTGACAGTGTCTTAAATGTTACAATAAATATGAAGTTACCATCACATAGTTGTAAGGGCTGATGAATATGGTACGCGGTTTAAAGAATGAAGGAGTTTTACCTTTTACAGAACAAAGAAATGGTAGGTACAATATGTTAAAGGGAATATTAGCACCTTGGGAAAGTATGTAGGAAATTTGTTGGAGAAGAATGCTGGATTACGGTGGCTGGCATTCATTTTGCGAAAAAAGTCAGAAATTTGTTGTAATTGAAAAATATATAATATGTTAATTGTGAATCACACAACTTGCGTCACGCAAAGCGATTAGGTTCGTCACAAACATCGGACGCCCACCCCCCCCCCAAACTTGCGCCTGCCAGGACAGCTGCTGTGCGGCACGCACCATGGGCACGTAGGCGTGAAGACGCGATGCTGGTCGACGGCGTCGCTCGCGCCGGTAGGGACGTGGGCACGCATACACGCATATTACACGCATAGTGTGCAGCGCCTGACCGACGGCGTGGCGTCGGGCGACGGCAAGGTAACTGAAATACTGGACGTTCAAAAAGCAAGTGCGTGCAATCACAGTGATAACTACTGATGAGTATGCGAGAAACGTCACGGGATTTGTGACGTTTGAAATATTGACCACATGATGACCAACGTTTTTGGTGAAACTTCAGCAACTAGGTCCTTTTTGGGGGAAAAAAAATTCGATTGGGGGTTTCTCAGCACACCCGACAATCAGGCTATCTCAGTTAAAAACTAATGTTAAAGGTGCTATATTCCCTTTAATAATAAAATTGAATTGATTGACTCTTGAATGACATTGACTAGACTATAGACCAGGGGGGTGTTCTCCGGCTCCTTCAACATTGGTAAAAGTGGTGACAACCGCGAGCAGCTTGCACATCTTGGACGTGTTTATCAGATCTACTCATAAGTGATTTGGCATCAGCAGTAGTGACAATCTAGTCTGAGCATTTTCTCAACGCTATTGTCCGAAGTGATGACGTGAAACCGGGAGAATCGTTGTTTACATTTCGACGCTTCGCCATGTTGTTCGCTGGCCAATGTACGGCGTGGTGCTGCACAGGTTTTCAGATTGACTTAGTTCCATAGCGAAGACAATAGTTAAAGGCGTATCGATAGCTTGAAATAACATTGTATTCGGTAGGGAAAGCAGTATTCACCCTAAATACCATCGGTAGCTCATGAGAATTTCTACCAAATCTCCGGTGTTCTGGCTGAGGACGTGCGACAGATTGTTGACTCTAAGAAGGCTATAGGCAGGTAATTTAATATTTTTTCAACGATGTTATGCACTTAACATTTGTGCCGACCTTATAAAATAGACTAAAAAATAATACCGATATATGACTGTTTGTATTTCCTAGTTTTGAAGTCTTGAAGACACCACTCTTACTCCTAGTAGTAATGTGCATAGTCTTACTCGTGACCCTCGCGAGGGAGGGGGTAAGAAGAACCGATCAGTTAGACGCGAGAAGTGTGACTGGGAGCGGGTGGAGGTCGGCAGAGGGGGTAAAGCCATATCGTCAACCTTGACAGCAACTTTAGTCCGGGATTTCTGTTTGGGGGGAGGCAAATCATGTCTTCAGGACCTTTGGCTGCGGGCTTGCCCAAAGCCATTGCAGTGGTCATGAATGCAGACAAAGCAAAAGTGGCTGTAGAAATGGAACGGTCAGCCAGAATCATGAGGTTGCATTGAGATATGTTATTTGCAGTGCATGGCGCGTGTAAGGTCAGCCCACCAGAAGCGCCAGCAAAGACTGTCGGCAAGGGGGAGGCACGCATCCCACGGGGCCCCTCCGCAAAGGGCACCCCCCCCAAAAATAAAAACGATTTAGGGCCAATCTAATTTTTACGGGCCCATAAAAAGTCGCGAGAAAAGTAGCGTCGCTGATAATGTGGTGTAAAAGTCAGTCCAATTGGGGGCACGGCCCCCTCAGCCCCTGCTGCGCCTTGGTCACCAATGAAGGACATCCACTCTCAGGGAAGGCTCTGCCCACAAACTAAATATCCCTTAGCTTTACCAAGTAACTGACTAATAAAATGCTATTAGACGGCTGAGCGGACATCGCCGAAAATAGACCGGTAATAGTCAGTTGGTTGGTACAATGTCGACGAGAAGGAAAGCATCAAACATAACAACCTAGTTATGATGAGGCATTTGAATGCTCCTCAGGCAATCATTTGCGATTACATTTATATTTCCAACGCCGGAATGCGCATCAGAGAATGCAATCTTGGCCATCGTTTCGAGCAAGCCGTCGACGGGGCCGGCGCGTAATCACCGCGAGTGTGAACGTCGCGCAGCCGATGTTAGCATTAGCAAAAAGTGGGTCTGATGGCTCTGTTTTCGCAGCGGCATCCGGCCAGAGAACGCATGATTTGTGATAAAGCAGTGTTGTAAGTTTTGCAATCGACCGGTTAAACAAAGCAACAAAGCGCGATCTAATTGTGAGGCACGCACGCACTAATGTATTGTAGGTACGCGGCCGGGCAGGCCGCGCGCTCCCGCCAGGTTCACGTCACAGCGACTCCGGGGCAGGAGTCCGGCACTACATTAGTGCTGTCATCACTTATGCGGCCGGAGTGTTCTACCTGGTTTATACAGCCTTGCTATAGACTAATACATCTCCACGAGTTTTTCCTTATGGTGCGTAAGAGCCCGGTTAGTAGATCGCGAGTAGTTAGTACACCGGCCCGATACGGTTTAAGTCTGTTCTACTGTATAGTGAATTGCGTCTCACCCAGAGTTTCGTTGTCATGGCGTTTTGCCTGTGTTGCTTTGAAGTTATGTGTAGTTCTTCAATGCGCCATTTGTTGTTCGTTTCAGGAACACCATGTGCGATCGTTCGCCCGTTGGTTACAGCCAGCCAACCCATCTGCCACAGGAGGACTTGGTGACTGAGGATGGTTCTTCGTTTGGTAAGTTTGAGGAGTCTTCGGTCTTTCGCATCGTCACAGGAGTGTGAGCATATTATGGAGAGGTGGCTGACCCGTATGGGGGGGGGGGGTAAGAGTCCTTGGTCTGACGTAGGCGTCATGTGCTGAATACAATTTACGTTTTTTTATCAGAAACTCTGTGAATGTATTTAAACACATGTACACTCCGGTAGGGTGTGTCACTAGTAACAGAACGAATTATTCCACTGATTTTGTCTTGTCCATGTGTCCATGAAAGCCCATTGGTGTGATTATTTTGCCCTGTATTGAAAATTCGAGCGGCGAAGGCGGAAACAATTTTCATCCTTTCGGTGGCTCCCGGCGTTGCAGTCTCCATGTTGGATGTAATGCATATGGTCACACTAACACCAGCCGCGTCCGTCATTGTTTGCTAACGGCGACAGACACCGTTCAGACGGATCTAACTACAGCGAGCAAGGCAGAATTTTCCATTTGAACAAGGGTCGCACACATTGGTCATATGTCAAACGATACAGCATCACTAGCAGTCATTCACAAAGGTCTTGCTTCATGCATCCAGTGACCAAGACCGTGTGCTAACGACGGTGACAAGCCGCTGGCGGTGACGAAGGCGGCTGCAGATGAAGCCGTTTCGCTGTTCTTTACCCACCACTGCCACAGCCGCTTCAGTCACCACCTTCACTGCGCGCTCTTCGGCAACAGGTGCACCGGATAGTGATCTACTTGCAGCGGTGTCTGCACGATATCCAGCAGCGCGGCATCAGAGAGGTCAGCTGTCGGTGGAGCCTCTGTGACGAACTCCGCCTGCCAGTCAACCAGCTGTGTGATGTTTTCTGCCGCCATGCTTACTGCCGGAAGGACGTAGGGTCGCACTTGCTCATGCGACTGCCGCCGGCATTGCCGTATACTCTGAACGGCACGCGCATGGAGTTGCTCGACCGGATCTGCAACCATGGCTAGTAGCAGCTCCTCGTAGTGCCCAGTAAGCGTTGCGCTTGATGGCGGGCCGTATTATGTTCGGCAGCGGCTGCAGCAGGTTTCGCAGCAGCTGCAGACTGAACAGCAGGTTGCTGGGACCCTCGGTGCACTTGCTGTGGCTTCTGATGCGAAACCACACGGGAATATAGTGGCGCACCAGGTACTGCACTGTCAGGGACAGGTTCGCTGAAGGCGACTCGGTGCCGATATACAGGCGGAGGAGCCGTGCAGCCAGTGTCAACCACCTGTAGAAAGAGCGCAAACTCTGTAATAGAGTTATATTTCAAAAAATGCCCAGAAGCTACAGTTTTGAAAACAGCAGGTCTTTTTCGGACTTTTGGAGCTTGAACCAATGTTTGTATTTTATGGGCTTTGAAGGTTTTACTTATTTCAAATCTCATGGGAAGATTACATTACATTTTTAACCTCTTGATCAAGTGCAAACGAACATGTCAAGCCCCAAAACAGTGCATATGAATAATCGATACAAAAGGTAGGCAGGACTGACTTACGCTTACAGGCTCTTTCGGGTTTTAATGGCAACATTTGTTTGCATGCTTCTGTGGGTTTCTAGATAGCCATGCGCGGGGCGTAAAGGGCTTTGAAGCCAACATAGTTTGAGTGCGAAGTAGAAATAAATTGATAGGTATAAGTTGCCTTGCATAGTTCAGAGGACCGATCTTCTTGTACGCCTACTTTGGGGCGATATTGCCCGTCTGCAAGGCCTTGGTGAGCCGATACAGCAGGGGTTGGTCGCTGCCAGGGTAACTAGACACCGGGTAGAACGGTAAGGAATGTAGCGCCCAAATGAGTTAGACAACATACATTTGTTTTGGGAAATATTTTGTTTATGATAAATTAACAGTATTGTATTGTATCATTAACTTGCATTTCCATAGATTAAATATTAATTAATTGAATTCACTTCCAGCAAATCTACTGAAGCATAGTCGAAATAGGATATATTTCAGTATCTCTGGTAGCATATGGCAGCGGTAATCAAAACAACTAAGCGCCTCTACTAGCATTATAGATACGCTGCAGTCGCCACTTTCATGCTACTGGCACAGTCGGGCCATTGGGCAACTCCAATATTTTTTCACCGCCAGCCATTTTCCCCTCTTTAATGCCAGAATATTGAATGGTAAATAGAAACATTGTAGCACAAGACCTCATAGCTATATGTTGCAAAGTGAAATTAATATGTCCATAGAGTTACGAGCCAGGCTCGTCTGGAAAATCGTCGCTTTACATGGGAACCCTATGGTCTAGTAGTTTTTGAGCGCCCAAACACCCGAGTGCTACCAACTGTTACCGGTGGGGGCTGGGTCGCTGCTGAGGTCGGCGATGACGCTGTCCGGCAGCGCCAGCTCTGGGCCGCTCACCGGGCGGAACTTCACGGGAGAGAGCCGGTGCACGGAGCCGCTGGTCACCTTGCCTAACTGCCCCGTGAATGGCCTGGGTCTGCCGGCTTTGCCGTCCAACTCCCTGAACAGTGAACACCTCCCTCAGCACAAGCTCATTCGAGTGTAACTGGCAGGCAAACCAATTCGTATGACCATTGGTGCGCCCGAAAACATCAATCATCATTATCATCCAATTGACCGTTTTTTCTTGAATGAGTTCGAAGAGCCGGCAAAATCCGCCAGATCTGCCCGTGTTGACACCCGAGCCATCGCAGCCAGGACGCGGACTCAATCTCCGTAGCCGGTGGCGGCGATTATCAGTTGATTGACTTGGTCAATGGCTTTACCAGAAACTGGCGTGAAGTGGGTGACGTATTAATTTCCTTTTTCCGTCACCACAGCAACATGTTCTTCAACTGCCGTGTCGCCGCCTCGGCCGGTGTTTGATCATGCCGTCCGTCAAAGTACAGGACCTTGAGCTCACCACCTCTATACTGTTGGTTGGTCCCGCGTCACCGCTGCATTTTGGAGGGTCCAGCTTGATCTGTATCATCGCGTCCCTCGTTCCGCTCCCGTCTCTGCCTGAGATTTACAGTCTTGCGTCACCTGCTAGTCTCCTCGTAGTCTCCGCCACCCAGTTTCATCATCCGGGCTCCTCTCTGGTCTCGAAGGAATGCGATTTCCGCTGTCAGCACGCGGCTCGACAGTGGGCAGTTGCAGCTTCGCAGATCCTTGCAGCGGCAGCGGGTAATGACAAATAGCTTGCTGAAAAGCCTTTCTTCTGAAATAATTAATTTCGTTTTGTGTCCCGGTTTCATTTCGGCGTTTTATTCAATCGGCGAAATATTTCGTAGGCTTGCTTGATCTTCCGAACCACGTTATGCGCTTGGATTATGGGCATACCCTCATTCGAACATATTACCATAGTCGCTTCTGCTGTTTTACGCAAACATGCAGTAGTTGCCCGCTCACTTTTGGTTCTCCCGCCAGCAGCCTTACGTAATTCACTACGTCTCTGTTCGTAGGCAGCTGATTCATCGATGAGACGTTAGGAGATCCAATGGAAAACATATTTTGCCTTGCTACGCAAAGGCATCAATGCTGCACGGATTGCCCGAACCACAATGAAGCGCAACTTTCACGTCCATTCACGCTGCTGTCGAAACCAAACTGGCACGCGCACGTCGCCTGCGCGCGTACCTTAAGGCGACAACGCGTGCCCGAGAAAGCGGATGCCTGGTGGAGTCTAGTGATGTCAATCGGGTACCAAAAATTTTGGGTCCCGACAAATTTAGCTGACCGATTCGGTAATCGGTCGGTCAGCCCTAAAATTTTCGGTCACTTATCGGTCAGCCCACCAGGAACTTTCCCATTTTTGCTTGTTCTCTTTGTTTTCCTATATAACAAAAATGAAAAATCGGTAAAATATCGGGAAATTTTGGGCTCAAGCTCAATCGGTCGACCGATTTCTAGAAAATTTGGTATCGGTCGGTATCGGTAATTATAATTTTGGAAAATGACATCACTAGTGGAGTCGACAAGATCCCTCTCGCGTCGTTAGCTTTGTGCTCCTTCGCTCTCATTTCCCTATCCTCGCCCGAGCTGACCTTGCGACAGTGTCAGCGGATAATCTCTTGAAAGAGGCCACTGAACCTATGTAAGCCAATGAAACCGTCTCAAAACATGAAGTTCACCAACGATTGCGTCGAAATCCCCCTGATCCTTAACCAGAATGACAGATTTAATTTTAACACGCCCAAACGGTGACGGTCGCCGCACGGGCCAGTGAATCTCCTCGCGCGGCTGGTGTTAGCGTGAAGCCGTATGTATGTATGAAATATGTATTACCTGTAAAACAACTCTCCGATACATAAAACCGGCTATTCTGAGCGTCGTGTCAGGGTTAAAAAGGAAGATACATGTTAAATAACGACACTCACTCCATACGCACATAAGTAGAAAAATAAAATACGGATTGCAAACACACTCATGCAGGCACAGCACATCAAGTTTGCCATGTTAAAAAGTAGGCCAACTTGACGTTTAAAAGAACGATAAAGACATTATCACGCATGGTCGGTTTGAAGGCGGGTGTTTGTGCGCTGTACTATACTATCTAAAAACGACCGCTTGCCGGTTTGCAGTTCTCACGCGCGGGAGGGCAAACAAAGCGTCCTGGGGGGGTGTTTCTGGAACGAAGTTCAAGATTGGCCGCAGCTGGGAAGCGCAGAGCTGTGGTTCCGTGCTGCAATTTTGTGAAGAAGGTTGAAATAGAATTGAAGTTCGTACAGCTGACGGGCGGTGAGCCAGCCCAGTTCATCTCGCACGTCCGATATGTGATCAATTTTACGTCGGCCAGAGACAGCGCGCAAGCCAAAATTGAGGATCTTTTGGAGGCGCTGCATGTTACTCTCTGACCCGTTCCAAAGACCGTCAAAAAATATCGGACGTGCGAGAGACAAGGCGTCGAAAGAGTATGAACTAGAACAGGTAGAAGTGACGAGGGGATCTGATGACGCACGTGAAGACAGGCCGATGAGGATTACCGTTACAATTTTTTTTGACGAGGGCAGATACGTGCGAGTCCCACGAGAGTGTGCTTGTCGAACGTACGCCATAGATTTCCTTCACCGTGGGGCTCTCACGCACTATGTCCTCACGGGATTAACCGAATTGCGGCGTGGTCTATGCCACGACAATTTTGAACGGGAACCAAGAGAATGAACTCTGTTTTCCCGGTATTATCTTTCAACCCTGGGAACTGGAACCAGGTGTCGAGAGATGATAAAGCCTGTTCCATGGTAAGCAATGAAGCTGAGGAGGGATCCTTTTTTGCCTGAGACAAAATTTGGGTAACGTCAGCGGTCTGCAAACGGTGCGCCTTGCGGTGCATAAAGGGTAAGTCATTGGCAAAAATCTGGAAACAGGAGTGGCCGTGAGGATCTTTGGAAACACCGATAGGATTTTTGGTAGGATCGGGAAAGGTGGGGTGTCCACGTCGTTTCAGCTGTACAAACAGATTGCGTATGGCCAGTGATTTTATAGAGGAAAACAGGTAGGATCGGATAGAGTTAGGCTTGAAGTTTGGAAAGGAGCTATTTCGTGGGTCGATCACGTAAAGCATTGGTGAAGTCAGTAGGCAGAGGAGAGTAATTTCCTGGACGGTCGGTGGCGGAAAGGATATGATCGGTACGGTTAAAGAAGCGCGGTTTCTGTGGAGTGTTTGAACGAAAACCGTGCTGGGAATGAGGAAAAAAAGGTGATTGTTGGCCATTATATGAGTAAGTTGTTTGCTGAAAAACAACTTTCTCTATAAGTTTTGGGAAGGCTGGGACGATGAGATGGGCAGGAGTTAAGAGTTTCGGAGAGGCTGCCGGATTTGTGAATAGGATGCACGATAGAGTGTTTCCGGAACGCGGGATATTTCACAGTGTTGTGAGACAGGTTTGAATGATATAGAAGGAAGACATGGCCGATTTGCGTCAAAAACAGAAGTTTCAAAATCCCGGGTTGCAGATGCCGTCAGAACCACAGGCTCCTGAATTTTTTTCATAGAAAAGAGGCAGAACAGAGATAAGTCGGAGAGAGACGGCTTAGAGAGTGAAGGGCATTGCGCACAACCCTCGAAGCCTACCAGGAAGAGGGAGGGGCTCCTGTCTCTCGACCTCACCCGCCGACACGAGGCCCCACCGATTGGTTGCCGAAGAAGTACTGCGTTTAGCGTCGTACGGTGTGGCCTCAGGCGAGCGCTTCTTGTGCGGACCTCTATGGCGCCTGAATAAGTAATTTTGGCGAAATGTTCCGAGAATTAGGTTGGTGTATGGACGGCTGCTCTAGTGAACACCCGGGAATATCATGCTTACAGAATCATTTTTGGATGGCAGAACTTGTGGCACGCCGTTTAGCTTGTGCGTAAGTAGGCGAGAAAAAAGATGGCTGGGGGTTCGCTACCACGTTTGGCAAGAAGTCGATCCGGTCGCTGTAGGCTCAATCAGCACGGCAATAGGTGGCAGCTGTTACACGGAGACAGGGGGAGCGAAGTGGTTTGTACAGCGTTGGAATGCGCTGTGCAAGGCAAAGCATGATTTCAGTCAAGTAAAGGTTCAGAAAAAAGGATCGGTGAAGGCAGTCCACTGATACGGCTCAGCTCCGCGCGCGGCAGAACGGGCTCCAGTCAGTGGGCAATAGAGATAATGAAATCGTAAGACTATTAATCTATGTATCAGATATTAGCTCTCGTGCGGAATAAATAAACTTCGGCCTTCACGTACGTCTTTGTGAGGAAATTGTTGATCATGTGGAAATAATAAAAGAGTGATCGCTTGTAGGCGCATTGGTGAACTATGAACACTCTCAGTTTGTAAATCAGTACGCTCGAAATAAAAACATCTAAAAGAGACCCAGACCTAACAGTGGGAGTAAGAACATGTTGAGACAGAGATAGTTTTTCTAAAAATTCTACAGTCTAGCTTTGCATGGATCGACATGGTTCTAGAAGGGTACAATTCCATGTCGCCAGTTGATGTATATGGGATCGAGTTGAGCTAAGTAAACACGCTGTCACTTTGGGATCTGAGACGTCCTATTAATCGGCAGCAATATGAGGCAGTGCTATGACGTGGGGGCTGTACAATGCCACAGAACGTTTGAGAAGCGGACGAACCCATGCAAGTTATGACATCGAAGCCAGCAGCGTTTCTAATTTAATATTTGATGAGATGCACACACTGACTAAGAGCCTCCTAATTTTAAAATCGGATTCAAAGAACGCGCAAACTCCGTCCAAAACTCCTTGCATCAGGGTCGGCGCCGAGTTAAAGTGTAACCAAGGAAGTTACGTATGCGTGGAGGGGATTTCAGGTTTTAAACAAGTTTCACTGTAACCATAACATCACAGTCAAAAAAGTTAAGGTCGTGTTCGTTGCCGCAGCGACAGTCTTTTAGGTTTCGCGACTGATGTTAAAGCGACAATCAACACATTTACCCACGTTTCCCCGGTGCTCCTGTTGACGCTCTCCACGCTGGTGCCGCCGTCGCGTCGTCGTCCGCGCGCCCGGCGCCGTCCGCCGCGCCGAGTCCTCCTGCCGGCGCCTCGGGCCGGCCGCCAGGATGGAGCGAACGTTCGGCGTGCCAAACATGCCTGCGCCGACGCAGGCTGGCCTCCCAACGCGAGCAGCTGGTGAGGGCGTCCGATGAACGGTCAACGGGCTAGAAGACTGCGGGATGTCGCCTTGCCATTCGTGCGGGGCTATGGATGGTGGGCCGGATACTGTGATCGAAGCGTGAGGCGGACGAAGAGTTTAGGAGCAGCACGCAGGCGTCGCTTAGGTCCGATCCATTCTGCAGAAGATCCAGAGAACGCCCGGGGTCGCGCATGTCAGCTGATACCGCCCGGCCCAGCCCGAGTTGTTCCACGAGGCCGACGAGCGAGAAAACAACCACTTTGTCTGGGTCAGCTGAGCACCGACCTCAGTTCAGAGGTCAGGGCCAGAGCCGGGTCTGGCTTCATAGGTCAACCAGTCAAGCGGCTCAGCTGGGCCGACCCAAAAAATGCATGCGGTGGGCGGGCGGGAAAGCCAAAACCGGGCCGAAGCTCTCCCGGATCTATCAGCCAACAGAGTCCCAGCGATCTCGACGGATATCCACGATGGCCCAGGACCCGGTTCGTGAGTACCAGCAACTGCACACTTTCACAGCACATCCTCCATTCTCAAAAAAAAAAACCCGGGGGGAGCAAGGCGTCAGGCTTGGTGGCTACGCTCGCAGGTGAAGGTAGCGAGCGGCCAGCGCGTGTCGCACGTCTGATCGCGGCGCCGCGCGCTGACCAACTGCATTACATCCAACATAGAGACTGCAACGCCGGACGCCACAAACATGAAAATTGTTTCCGCCTTCACCGTTCGAATTTTCTATACAGGAAACAATAATCACACCAATGGGCTTCTATGGACACAGTGACAAGGAAAATCAGCGGAGGAATATGATCTGTTAAAAAAAGTTGTCGATATGACACACCCTAAGTAGGTACATGTGTGTCGAAAAGTATCTTCCCCCGGACCGTTCCTCTCACGGTGGGCAAAACGACAGCTTGGCGGAATTCACCACTGGAAAGGGTCAATGGGAGGAACCGGTTTGACGGGCCGCTTGGCACCGTTCAATACTTGGCTGAATCCGCACTTCTCCACTCCGTCCTGCTCCGTGGCCCATATACTGATCGAACGATAACAGTGAGCGTGGCCTGTGTGGCCAGGGTCTGTGGCAGCCCAAGCGTAGTGTGTAGATCCAGAGCACTGGTCATTGGTCAATGCATGGGGCGAAAATCTCTATGACTCTATGACTATGGCTGTGGGGAATTGGAGAGATAGGCGGACTTCGTTCGGACTGATTTCTTCCATATCGTTCGGACTGATGATGAACGAGTATTTTTATTTTATTTTAATAAAATTGAACCGAGATTCCCCAAAAAATCGAGGTTTAAAAAAGTATATATTAAGTCATCTGTTTTGGAAACTTCATATTTGTAATAAAACGGCTTAAATATCATGTAACGTTCTGTAATTCAGATTCGGTTCATCTCCCTACCAAGGCCATTTATTTTACTACACAAAGTCGTTTTTGGATCGGAAAAATATGTTACGATTGCGGAGCTATAACGATTTAACCCGCGCCCCGCTGGGGTATTCAGCCAAACGCGCCCCGCTGGGGGGGGGGCAAATTCTGCCCCCTGTCGTAACTCCCGAACCAATATTAGTAGCGAGACTCGCGAGGCGGCGATCGAGAGCTCTCAATGAGAAGCTTCTAAAGCATGCTTTAAAAGGTCAAGGTCGAGGTCAGTTCAAATGTCAAAATCACATGTTTTCGGATTACTGGCTGTAGAGACAAGACTATAAGGAGCAGTGCAACCAAACTCAACCAAATTGCTTCCAATGAACAGGGGAATTTACTGATTATGAGTATAACTTTCATATTAAGCACAGGTCAAGGTCAAGCTGAGATCACGAAAGGTCACCATAAGCAAGTCATATGAAAATCGTGTGACGCATGTTATAGGGTTGATTTTAGACGTATAATTCAATGGTAACAATGATTTTGACATTTGACCAAGTTCATCTTTTTAAATTAATAAACACTTGTTTCTGATAGTTTGGTCTCAGGATTCCAATGGTATAATTTTTTTTCTTCTATGTACGAGTTAAAAATGCCAAAAATCGCAATAAAAAATGACGTTATCTAATTGTATACTCATTTGAGTCATCTGGGGGTGAGGGGGGGGCAAGATATAGCTATTGCTTTGAAATTTGGTATGCTGGTAGCTAGAAGGCACCTCTCTGACATATTTTCCTTTATTTCAAAACTTTGGATTTTGTATGGCAATTTTCCCAAAAAAATGTCTTAGATTTTGGGGGTCAAAAACTCAATATTTGACAAATCTGAAATAGTCATCTTGTAGGAGAATGTAATTTGCCGTCTTTTGGCGGTTTTCGTTTGCAATCTGCTAAAAAATCAATGTTTTACGACCGATCAAACATTCGTCGATATTTGACAACAAATGGCTGGACATGGCGTCACTAAAACGCCATTTTCTCAAAAAGTTGCCAACCGATTTTGCTGACATTTTATGTGCAGACATGAAATTGATGCATGCTCAGGTAATACGAGTTTGACGTCGATATCGAGCGTGGTTTTGAAGTTATTGCGAAAATCCGCGAGGGGGCAGATTCTGCCCCCCAGCGGGGCGCGGGTTAACTAAGCGTATTTTACGCATTACGTCATTTTTTGACGGCGCCAGTGACGTAAAATGGATGTAGAGGTCCAAGGAATCGTGATCAGGGCACAAGAAAGTCCTAGAGACTAAATATGATCCCGACCTGAGATGATGGTGTATTCTCGACTGGTTGATTACATTTCGGAGAGGAGACAATTTAAAAATAAACATCCAGTTCATAAGCCGACTCGGACCCCTTGGCGGAGTCGACGGCAATATTTCAGCGACTTCAACTAATACACCCCGGCTAAAATTGTCACTGCAGCCGACACCACAGCCCTGAATGCAACAATATTGGTTTCCTGTTATTTGTTTGTTATAATAAACAATGATTTGACAAAGCATTTATTATTTATTATTAGATAGTTAATTATTTCTCCCAAAAAACGACTTTTTAGGTATAATATGGAAACGACCGATGAACGATGAATAACGCAGAAATCGATTAATTACTTTTAATAACCTAAATGAGCTCCGTCTCGCCATGAAAGTGTCTTTAATATTTGACCTATGGCTTTCAACATTAGTGCAGTCAGCTGTCCGTACCACTCACGGTAAATGACGTCAAACTGTACTGCTCCATACCCTATTATTTTCATATGCTGATGCTAGTTTTTTCAGATGGGAGTGTGGATGATTCTACGATGGATTCGGACTACGTCCCGCCCAGGGACGAACTCAACGATGATGAGGCGTCGCTGCACTCGTCTTCCGCGACCGACCTCGAGGAAGCGGAGGAACCTGTACAAGGAGCAGGAGGACATGCCGCACCGGACGTGCCAGACGCAGGACAAGACTACGTCCCTTCTAGAGATGAACTTGACGATGATGAGGCGTCGCTGCACTCGACTTCCGCGGTCGACCTCGAGGAAGCGGAGGAACTTGTGCAAGAAATAAGAGGACATGCCGCACCGGACGTGACAGACGCAGGACAAGACCACCTCCCGCCTGGAGATCAACTCGACGATGAAGAGGCGTCGCTGGAACTTCTGCAAGGAGCTGGAGGACAAGCCGCACCGCTCGTGTCGGACATCGAAGTAAGTGGAGTGAGAGTTCAGTTGTGCAAGAATAAGGGGCAGGTCAGGAAGTGGGACAAACAGAACGCCTGCCTGTATTGCATGGTTCCCCAAAGCAAGCTGGCTCGACACATACTGTGGAAGCACTCGGATGAGCACGAAGTGAAAGAACTTTCTGCGCTGCCAGTGGGTTCGAAGAAGAGGAAAGCGAGACTGCAGGACATTATGAACCGTGGCAACTTCCGGCACAACACAGACGTGATAACGCGGAAAAAAGGAATGCTGATACCATGGAGAAGGGCGTCCACTGCGAAACGCCAAGGGGACCTGCTTCCCTGCTCCAAATGCTTCGGATTCTTCGCCCGGAAAAACCTTTTCCGGCAAGTGCCATGCGACAAACCGGACTCGTGGCGCGAGACTGCAGAGCGCTGCAAAAATGCTGTTGCCGGGGGCGCACGAGTCTGGGCTTGATGAAGTCATAAGCAAGATGAAGAGCGATGACATCACGTCGTGCTGCACCTCCGATGAGCTGATCTTGGAATTCGGAGCCAAGAAGTTCAGGATGATTGGCCATGAACGTCATGCGCACGGGTACCTTCGGGACAAGATGAGGGAGCTGGGCAGGCTGCTTGTGGAACTCCGAAAAACTGACGAAGAGGCCTCCATTCAGAAGTACCTCCACCCATCAATGTTCGTAGCTCTGACGGATGCTGTACGGGAGCTGGCACAGTACGATGGGAAGCGATACGGAGTCCCGTCCCTTGCACTAAAAGTGGGATACTCCCTAAACGCCTGTGCAAGTATCCTGCAAACAAGGGCGCTCGTGACGAACGACAAAGGTCTCCGAGAAAGCGCAGACGGGTTTAAGGAGCTGTACCGCAACGAGTGGCGGTCACGAATTTCGTCAAGGGCTCTGGGAACGCTCCACGAGGACCGGTTTAATAAACCGGTGTCCCTACCACAAACAGAAGACGTGAAAAGGGTACACGAAGTCATCAGAGATCACGTGAGGGAAGCCAAGCGTGAACTGAGGGAGGCACCTGGAATCGAGCCATATGGGAAGCTGGCCGAGGCAACTCTCGCCCAAGTAACACTCTTCAACCGACGGAGACCTGGAGAGACGTCCCGGCTCACCACAGAGGGCTACAGCCAGAAAAGCAAGGTGACCAACAAGGACATCGTAAGCCAACTTTCTCCGCTGGAACAGAAACTCTGTGAATCTCTGCAGCATGTTGTGGTACGCGGCAAGAGGGGAAAACCAGTCCCTATGCTGCTGACGGAGGATATTGTCGATTCGCTCGACCTGCTGATCAGCACGCGTGATGCAGTGGGAATATCGACAGACTGTCCGTATATTTTCGTACGCTCCAGCAACGCGGACGCAGCGCCGATGCGAGGGAGCGATGGCATCCGATCTTTCGCAACGAAGGCTGGTGCCAACAACGTGACAGCGACGGCGTATAGAAAGCATATCGCTACGATGATGCAGCTGTTGAACCTGAAACCAAACGAAGAGGACACCGTGGCCAAATTCCTGGGCCACGATATAAGGGTTCACAGAGAGTACTACAGGTTGCCAGAGAAGACTGTGGAAGTGGCCAAGGTGGCAAAGCTGCTGCTCGCGATGGAGGAGGGAGTCACCTCATACACCGGAAAGACGTTGGATGAGATCAACCCCAGTGGCAGTCAATACCTGGACATCGAGGGGGAAGCAGAAGATGTCCCGACCGTATCCACAGAAGGTGCTGACCGCTACGACTTCGGAGTTTGCAAGGCCGGATGTGAGAAGGCAGGACACCGGAATGACTCTCAGGTCGGTGTGGAAGATAAAGGAGGAGAAAAGGACGAGAAACGGCAGAGCGAGTTTCGCGTTGTGAAGACGTCAAAGAGGCCGTGGGGAGACGACGAGAAAGAGGCAGTCAGGAGACGTCTGAGAACCTGCATAGACACAATGCGATGTCCTCGCAAAGATGAGTGTATCCCTGTGGTTCGGGAAGAGCCAGCACTGAGCAAACGATCGTGGCGTGACATTAAGTTCTGTGTGTACAACCTCATTCAAAGGAAAAAGCGGGGAATCTGTCAGAAGTAGATAGCCCATGTCGGTGATCGCTAAGTCTGCGGTCAGCATCTTGTTGTGTTTGCCCTCGTTAACTACTGAGCGGTTTTCAGCCTTTTCATGGGATTATTTGCCTCTCCACGAAGTGATTGTTTAAGTTCAACAAAGTGCATAGAACCTATGTGATTGTATGTACCCCGTGGTTCGGTGAGACCTAGCACTGAACGAATGGTCGTGGCGCAAGATTCGGTTGTGTGTATGCAACGCAATTAAAAAGAAAACGTTGGGAATCTCAGAAAGAGGCTTCTGTGGTGACTTATGTCATGTCGGCGGTTAGCATATTGTGCTGGCCGGCGTTAACTGGTGGACGGATTTTTTAGCCTTTTTCTGTGATGATTAAGTGTATGCGGTGTGTACCATTAATCTGCCTTTCCACGAAGTGATTGTTTTAGTTCAACAAAGTGCATAGAACCTATGCAATGTAGTGCCCCCGAGGCTCGGGATGACCTAGCACTGAACGAAAGGTCGTGGCGCAAGATTCAGTTGTGTGTGCGATGTAATTTCAAAGAAAACGTTGTGAATCTCAAACGTAGATGCACATGTTTGTGGTCAGCATCTTGTGCTCGCCCGCGTTAACTACTGAACGGATTCAGCCTGTGATGTGGCGTGTAAATTGTGTGCGACTTGTGCCATGAATCTGCCTCTCGACGAAGCAACTGTTGAAGTTCAAAGTGTGTCGTGTTATAATATAGGTCAGATGGCTATTTGTATGACGGTATTGTTACTAGAAGGACTAAATCGACGCAACCGAAGAGGTGTTGAAATGCGTGGGACAGAGTTGCACGAACTGACGGCTTGCAAGTATACCGATAATGTAGAGTAGATAAATGAAACAAATCCTAGAAATAGTTTACACAATTGAACCGTTGAAACCGCGTGTCCTTGTGCTTGCAATCCTTCATTGTATTGGCACAACGCCAGACGCACCTATCGGCTGACTTCGGACGGCGGAGCGACGCTGACTGGCGCTCCACCGCGGCGCCGGATCCAGGACGGGAGAGCGGCCGGTACACCACTAAACACCTCCCCATAGAAGATAGGAGCCTTAAAGTGACGTTCCCACTTTTTCTTTACAGAATTCGATTCGTAATAGTCCGTGATAGTTTCTCCTATTCCAACGGTCTGGTCCGTTTTGAAAAGTTCGCCCTCAGTCGTTAGCAATTTGCATTTAATGTTATGCCGTAAACGCGTGCGTCCACATTTCGATATTGGTGCTCAGTGTGCATTTTATCTACGTACTTAAAGGGAATGGTTTTCACCTTTAACATAGGGTTTTGAGTTGAGAAATAGCCAAGTTTTGTGGCCGGCATGCTCGAAAAAATGACTTGTACGCTTTCACATTTCCCAAGAAAGCGCTCTTAATTATTTAATATTCAGTCCTAAAAGTCGGGAACCGGGTATACCCGGTAACTCCAATCGCTGATTGGCTTGATTTGTGGCTGACGATGACGTATGATTATGACGCACGGATGACGTAAGACTTGGGGGAAAGTGGTAAGTGCTGGACAAAAACCATACTGTTTCAGTACCATCATTCTTTTTATTGCAAGAAATGAACTTTGTCAGGTAATGCTATGCAATAGTGATTTTGATGTTTTTGAATATTCTATAAAACATTTTTCTAAACAACGTTTCTGTAGCGGTATGCGTAGCGTTTCAGCGCTGGCCCTGAACGTTCCAGGCTTCGCGTACAACATTGGTTGATCGTCCCCTCTCCACTAACCGAACCCCACCTCGTAAAGCAGTGACGCGCGTGCCGCTGTTTGAATTGGCCGCCCGCGGCGCAAGTCGCCCGCTGAGTGATAGAAAGCCGACGGCGAGGCCGAGACCGGTACGCCAGTGACGTTGTAAGACCGTGGCATGACCTTGTGAACACATAATCCAGACGGGACGCCCCAGAGCACGGACAGTGGAGTGACGATGGCGGTCCTGGAACCCACCTACACTTTCATAGTGAAATCTAAATAGTGACGAATACCTACTTAAAGCAAGTACTGTGATGGTTTTCAAAGTGTTTATATTTTTCCGGCATCTTCCAACAAGTACCTACTTGGGCAATAACCACCATGTATGCGACACGATCCCTCACTAAATCGATGACGTTTGGTGATTCTCAGCCAGCTGAATTTCGGCATTACTTTGAGGAAATATGAATTATCACCAAAATAATTGGACATTTTAATTTGCATTTTCCGCGTAAAAATATTAGGTTTTCTTTGAACTTACTAGTAATATGATACTTAATTTCTTTGCTTCTCTTCATCATTTCTGAGCTTTTTCTCGTTTTTTGTTCAAGGTGAACTATTCCCTTTAACTCCGGCCGTAATTTTCCTAACTTCGTAAGAAAACGTGAACTTCAACTTGAGATTCCAAACAATTGATGAAGTTTTCAGAACAGTTTGGACTGCTGAAACATGTGAAACTGGCTCTATCACCCGCTATCATCTATGACATTTTTAAAAAGGTGAGAATGTCCCTTTAATAACAGCACAGAGGAACGCAACAGCCACGTGGAATTACTTAATACGCGAATGGGAGACAAAACAAACGCTGTCGGTATTATTCATCGTACTTGTTTGCGTCCGATCGGACCTACTGACTGCGGGCGGCTTACGCAGCCGCGTGGTGTGATTCGGGGCTGGCGGTGGCCGCACCACGCCGGTCGGGGATCATGTGTACACGTGGCAGTGCGGTGGGGGATCCTAGCTGCAGGTGCCGATTGCAGCACTCCGGCACAATCTACCGGCCGGCCTATATATTGTAAGTATATGAGGCCTTTGGTCCAGAGCCGATTCCCTTGTCTGGTGCCAGGGCTTTTATGTAGTGCCAGGGCCTCCTGTCGAGTTATCGTGTTCTTATATCGGAAGAGGGGAAAGGCCCCTTTTTAATTTGGGGCCCATTCCCAAAATTGGTCCCCAGTGTCCTCATACTCCCGGTTACGCTACTGTCATCAACCTAAAAATCCGGGCGACACCAATGCAATAAGTCTGGTCCACTCCTGTAATATCGTTTCGTGTCGTTCGTGTCGTTTCGCTGTTCGGAGGTTCGGATGTCAGCCATGTTCGTCCCACCAAACGCCACGTGTGCCTGTCATCGGAAGACTATTATCCCATTTTTTTAATGTTTGGATTTTATATAACATTTGTTTTTTCATTTTGCGGTCAAAAAGCAAAATTTATCAAATCCGATATAGACAATTTGAAGAGCCATTTCACGATATAACCATAGATATAGCCATTTCACGTCTTTTAACTGTTTTATTTTGTTTTTTCCTTCCAAATTGTATTTTTGCCATTTTCTCACCCGCACCCTGCCGGTGCTAGGCGCCACCCGCCTCGTGCCGGGGGTCTCGACGCCTCCTCTAACTCGGCTTCTATGGAAGTAGAGCAAAGCGGTAAGCGGCGTTCGATAGCTCGTCAAAAATAATTTCGAAACTATTTCAGTATTTTATTTTCGCCCAGGTCAAAAATAAGTTCACCAGATGTCATCAAAGGTCAAAATTTCCAAAATATTAACATTTTTAGAAATTCCCGCCATTATCTCGGGAACAATGCTAACTAGGAAGAAACTAAAACAAAAACATTAGAAAGCCCTTGAAACGTTCTTGCGTCAATGTACCATCAGATTTGACCTTAAGTCAATAGTTTAGGCTCCAGAGGTCATCAAATGTCAAAATGGTTGTTTTCTGGGAAAATGGTCATTTGTATTTAACCTTTAGGTATCAAAGGTAGAACATTTATTTTGACACCATCGTGTTTCTCTTGTCAAGGCGCATCGAAACAAATACATGATGACCTTAAAAGGTAAATTTGAACATTTTACCTCAGGTCAAGGTCACCCGGTGACCCAAGTAGGTCACGTTGGATCATGTTGCATATAAGTCGATGCGCCTTGACGCGACAAACACATGAGTGCCATTTTCACGCTTCTATATCACCGCTATCAAAAGTTATTAACAAAAAAAAAGTATGTGACCTTGGGTGACCTCAGATGACCTTTATATGGATCACGTATCACAATTTGCACGTGGGTCATCAAGTGTGGCCTTAGGAGACATGATCCTGAAATAATGGGACTGATCTGTTGGGTTTACTCTGAAAAGGAGGGATTTTAATTTGTCCCCATTGACTTTTAATGGAGAGGTCACGAAATTGACCTGACCTTAGGTCACTGATATTACAAAAAAAAACCGAGATATAAAAATTGTAGGTACTGGTACCCTTATGTCATCCTGGATGTTTGAAACTGATCATTCAAAAACGGTGGCTGTTACACGACTTCAAACTTTTTGAGGTTGGGTCACGTGACCTGACCTGGTGACCTGACCTGTGATGATATGGCGTCAAAAATGTCACCATGTGCGTAAATGATGCCTAAACACGTGTTTCATTTTTTGTTTCGCTATCGTCGTAAAACCTTAGGGAGGCGTCTACCCCCCCTCCCCGACACGGCTCGGGTTAAAATATTTAACGAATTCCGACCGAAATCGGGAAGTAGTGACGTCGCTAAAACATGAATATCTAAAAACAGTTGGATTTGTTTTCTCAAAAATGTTGTCACAACACGCTCAATCAATTCTGAAGAGGTACTCAAAGCCGCTCCAAACCAGAGCTATAGCTCGGCGAAAAAAAGTGGATGCGTTTCACGCCCCCCCCCCCCCAGCAGTCGCGGATTACTACCTGTCCTGTGCCTTCATATCAAGATGTAAGAACAGGGTGTCGATCTGTATACTTTTGGGGGGCTTCAGCCCCCCCCAATGCTGAGTTGAGCCCCCCCCCAATGGTGCTCTCAGCCCCCCCCCAATGTTGTTGTTCTCGGATATCATATATACCTACAAAAGTAATATACATCACTCTTCAAATGACAGCCAATAACAAACAAACATTTTGATCAATTATTGCATGAATGTTTCTCGTGAGCATTGTTTCCTTCATTGTTCACCTCCTCTTTTTAGTGGTTTTCTGTAATCTGGCAGCATCGGTTCTATTTCGGGATTTTTCCCGTCATGGCTTTGTGATATTGCATGGCGAATACAGTTCGTGATGTGCTGGGTGTGAGCACGGCGGGTTCCTGATATTAGACAAACTGTCCAGTGATATATTGCGTGAATAGCCGCGATAATCCATTGAAATAATAATGTATGCGGTTCGAGAGGTAATTGTTGTTTGCAGTTTATTCGTACCCATACATCTTCCATCATACCTATCTGAATAGAAATTAATATACAGATATGATGATTGATGAATTGCCATGTGTGTTCTGATGCTGTGAATTGTGGATAATTCTAAAGCTATTGAATCAGGCACGTAGCCAGGATTTTGCTCAGGGAGCGGCCACGACACATTTTCAGCTACGGGGGGGGGGTGGGTCTGGATTTTATCAAACTCGAATTATTTCCATGCAACGCTCATAGGCGTAATGTTGATGAGTTCAGCAGAATCCCATTTTATCTAGCGTAAACAGGATCAATCAGGGGTATAGGGGCATGACCCCGTGGTCAACCCCTGGACTATGTCCCTGGAACCGCTCAGAATCCACTTAGAGCGGGCTGGTAGCCAGAGACGACAGGCAGATGCTCTTGTCTCTGAAGGTAGGTTGGACCTTTTGACATTTGTGAATTTAGGACTGGAGCTCCTAACGCAACTTTAAAACTTAAATTTCAGCTTTCTGAAAAAAATCAGGACCCTCGAACTTCTCCGAGGCCTGAAGCGGTGTTGATCAGGTATGTAATGTATGGTCTGTGTGAGGCAGCCACCTAAGAAAACGCCTTCCTACTTAGTCCAAAGGCACCTTCAGATCACTCCTGAAGACGCCCTCCCAAGTATTTCGAGGCTTTCAAAGGCGCCCTTTCAAGCTTTTCCCCTTGACGATTTTCTCACAACCCGAGCCTCTACTAGTCCGATTTTGTTCAAATTTCGAGAAAAAAAAACATTCAATATTAGGAAGGGTCACTAAGTTTCAAAACGCTAAGCCTAACGGTTTGGGAATGGTAAGCGGAAAACACTGGAGGGGGAGGGCAAAACTAATAGTAATATTACTAATAAAGCTGCATTAATAAATACCAGCTGTTCATCATATTGACACACTAATTACAACAACAACAAAAAAACAATATCATTGAATAATATATCCTGTTATTTAACTATTTTACACGAAATATTTCCACTATATTTTCGCAACAAAAGAGCCATATCGCTTTGCCAAGTCTGAATGGCAATGGAAAGGAAAACATTGGGGTTGCAAAATGAGCATTGGGGATGCAACATTTAACATTGGGGGTGCAACTGCAACCACAAAAGTATACAAAGATACGCCCCTGGAGCTGTTGATCGTGCTGTCCTTGTAGCCATAATGTGGAAATGGTACATTTCGA